>JAGDQP010029517.1:12992-23309 GCA_022664845.1 Lepisma saccharinum | reverse complement strand
GAAAGCAGCGTTATCCGTGGAAGTAGTATGTAGTGGTAGAAATAGTAAAGCATAGGCCACAGAAATAAAGCCTATGTAGTAGGCCTTCACTGTTCAACTTTTTTAATAGGATGGACGATAATCGTATTTTCATTTCAGCGATGGCCCCTAAACGGATTCTGCTGGAGCCAATTCAACAATACAATGCAATCTCAAATTCACTGTCACTTCCACAAGGAAGTAATAAATAAGTAATTGAAATTTCAAGGTTTATATGCATTACTCTGTATTATCGTTACCAGCAGTATTTAATAGAAGTTTTGGTAACTCAAATGGGACGCCCCAACAGCCCCAACTGCTAGGTAAACCAACCTAATATGACCTAAATTCAAGAAGTAACTTGAAGCTTCTGATCTCATTAATTATTATTTTGTCAGGAGTGAACACCAAAAGTAGTGTTCAAATAAAATCAGCAATCACTAAATTGTTTTATTCATGAACATTTTGGACACACATTACATTCTTAGGTTCTTCTAAGGATAAACCCATCAGTTTTCAGATTACGTTTCCTAACTAAGAATGGTAGAAAGCTTCTTGAAATAACTTTAAAATTAACAGTAAAATATAAAAGTCATAGGTGAATTAGATATCAAACTTAAAAAATGGTAAAAGTGAAGATTATCTATATTAATCTACAATTACAAAATATGATCAACGACCATGATTCGAACCCATGACAAATTAAAATTCATCATGAGTCGAGCACGATAACCACTGATCCATCCTATTAACCGAATAACAATATGTGTTTTTACTAGATTTCAATGTAAGACTATGGATTAATACGACATTCAGTGTTTATTGATATTATTTTTAAATTTTCTCTTTGATTTGTAATCCCTTATTTGTTTGTGCAAATATTTACAATATACGTATATCACAATTGTTCTGTAATGGGCTTTAATGTCGGATTATGTTCATATTTTTCAAGGTCAGGGAACTTCCCTCAACTGCGAGAAATTTCCCTCTGCGAGGGAAATAGCTGGGAATTTGGGAAATAATCTCTAAAGACATGCGACAATCTTTATGTCCATAGCTGTACAACTTTTTACCAAGTTTTCATGATATTTTTAAGCACAGAAAATATTTCTTGGCTTTATGAACTGATGCAATGTCAGTCTTAACAAAAACAACAATATTTCAAAAGACTTGTTTTCAGCGTGCAGAGTTAGCTAACTATCGACCATACTTTGAATTATCATTCACGTCACACGATAAACTAATCCTCCGCACCACAAAGAAAACAGTTCTTAGTTTTTATCATTCGCGAAGTGAACCTAGCTTCCAACCTGCAGATTACACGATTTTGAATATATAAAATGTCTACGTTTATGACGCACGATTGCGAGTTCTTTGACGCTAGAAGAAAATAGTTTCAAATGTATTTCCAAACGCTTTACAAAAATGACTTTCAATTTGAGGAGATATGCTCCAATATTGATGGTTCATAATATGTTTCGATATATTTCCCGAAGATCGATGTTCTGCAAACATCGGCCAATACATAAACAAGTAACTACTATAAGAGCACTAATCAATCAACGTATCCCTCAAATTACATGGTTTGTCACAGCACAAACACCTTCTACCCGTGCTTTCATTGGGAAATTAACAAAACTCTGATGTCGGTGACAGTTTCAAAACTTGCAAGGGGGAAGTGGGACACCAAGTTATTGATGGCCTTATACTCGTAGTATTAATTAAATTTTCTAAAAAATGTCTAACCTTTTTGAAACTTCCTGTTTGTGAACATTCTTTCTCACGAACTAAACAGCAAACTTAATTAAAAAATGACGCACCATTAATACAAAAACGAAACACTGGCTTTCCTAGCTTTTATCACACAAAGAGATGTCAAAAATAAAATAAAAATAAATAGAATACTTGCAACCGCCGTCATACCTCATAATTTTGTGAACTTTTCTTTGAGTCATTTTTCTTTGAAATTGCTTATTGTGCTGTGTGATTGGTGTAGAAAATGTTATATCGGTCTTTCAACGGAGAGACAGCCCAGGCGACAGGGTTCTGAGCATGTCCTTTACTGAACGCCGTCATCAGCACTTTTGGTGAAGTGTGTGCTGGCAACACTAGATGAAGTATGGACATATTTAACTCAGGGAGATCCTTGATTTATCCTTAGCGAATGGCTTTTTCAAATGTCTATACCCCCGAGTTTTCATTATGTTCATGTACTTATTTAATTAAGTTTCTATTGTGCCATGCACCTACTCACGCATACACATCAAAAAGCACTCTGATCTCGTGATTAAGTGAAGCAGGTGAGGGCAATTTTGCCATGCTAAGCATTGCGTATTTTGAAAGTGTTAAGAACATACGTATGTTGAACGATGTTCGTTTATTTTTTCTTATAAAATTGTACGGTACGGGGACACTCTCACTCACTTATTAGTTGTCGGTCGCGAAAGAAAACAAAAATCTTTCGAATTTCAAATTTACCAACGCTGTGTCCTAAACATCGTCAGTCTGTATCGAAATTGTGTGAGTAGTCTCCAAACAAAATATCGTTTGTTAATCATCAGATATTTAGTATGGAAATTATAGATATAATTCCTCTAAAGCTCGTTAGCTTAAATATTGTAATTACGTATCAATTTGGAGCAGAATAAATTGACAAAATGTAATGATATGGGGAGAAATTTTCATATAAGCTTTATTACCAGCAAATGTTCAAGGTCGTTCTTCTCCAAAGACCCTCTTAAAAAATTTTTGAGCCAATTCTAATACCTATACCTAAAAATCGATTAAAAACTGACAGTAAACGTTTTTAAAATCACTTACACAAATTATACGCATGGAAAAATTGTAAACAATTCTACCTTTCACACATGAGGTGGAAACCATGGAATTAGAATGCACTCATAGAACCTACCTAAAGTGTGACATAAAGAAAAGTTAGAACAAATAAATTTGTTGTCCTCTCAAAAACTTTCCGCGTCATTTGTGCGTACAATTCGCTAAGTAATAACATCGAAAGGATTCAAACCAAAGAGATGCAACATGAAGAAGAACAATATGTAGCATAAATAATTTATACCGTGTGTTGCAGTGTCAGATATAACTTAAGAATACAAACTGAATTGAATTTCTCAATTCAATTTAAGTTCCTTCACTATTGACCTTCTCGAATGATACTTAAATAATTCAAAGTTGCCCGCTACCTGGAATTCTGTAGGAAACAATAATTGTAACCGGGTAATCTACCGCTCACATGTGGACAAAACTGAAAACAATAATGAAGTGTATTTGGAGGACTAGAGTATCGCCTCGGTCGTGCATAACAATTGTCGCCCGCCCCTCAACTCTGTCAATGTGTGTGTGTACGAGTGTGATTGTCTACTATATATGTAAACATGCATATAATTTAATGTTAAAGAACATTCTTTATCGTTCCAGTAAGAAGATAAACAAACTTATTACTTACTCAACGATTCTGGAGCAATCGATGCTACCAGCTTGTAGAAAGTTGTGAGATGTATTTCAGTGATCCAAACGGCTGTGTAACTGAAATCAGACGATCTAATCACATACCTTTTCATATTGGAAGGTATTTTATGTACACTCTCTGCTTTTCACGATATCTTGGCAATTCATGAGGTAGTCGAATACCCTTATGGGGATATTCCTATACAGTAGTAATTGCTCCTTGGATTAGAATCTAACTTTGTTTATTTCCAAGTTCATTCAGCGTTTGCTTTGTTGGTGATGATCCCTTTCGTTGGGGGTTCCCACTATAGTTAAAACCTGTTTGAGCGGGAAATGATCGTGGGCATGTTCTCGATGGTGGCCAGTGTACTAAAAGCCGGCGAATAACTCATCATTCAGATATATAGAGGACGGTATAGACTGACCCAGGACCTTGTAATATTAAGTGGAAGTAAATATCCATGCTTCGTATTCTCTTATAAACTGGGCCCGAAACAGTGGACGAAATCAGGACTGTCATAAATGGATGAAAACAAGATTAGAGAGGCATTCTCCTGCAGGTTTTGAGGCAGAATTGGTCAGATAGCGTTTATTGTGTAGACTGATTTTATTTCCAGGAGCTTTTAATCTTTTCTATGCTTTTGCGTCTGAATTAAAATGAACATTTCTTTTGGAAACGACATAATAACGAATCTATACATTTTAATCCAAACGCAACAAGACGAACCGGATCCGGATTGGATCAGACTCGAATTGGACATCAGTAACTGCACTGCATTAACTTAATATGACGAAGAGTAGATCAATTAAGATCAACATACACGGTAGTGCATGAGCCAAGTTCTTCACGTCAGAAAACGTCAGCACTGACAGAAGCATGTTATACAGGAACAAGAGTTTATGGCAAAATCGACGATTTGGGGGCCCCGTAAGAAAAAAAGATGTTAAAGATAGGAATATGAGCTTTTGCTGTTAAGGAGATATGGTAAATATGTGCAGATGTACAAAATTTCATATTCGTATCTCAAACTATGTTCTAGTTGTGGACCCCTGAAATTGCACATTTTAGGCTGACTCACTCACTGACTGACTCACTCATCATATTGTTTAGAGTGTTTGAAGTAAGCTAGAAACATGAAATTTGGTACGAAGGTAGAGGATGATAAGTAGATAAAGGAAAAATTCCGACATTTTGAAAAGGTCGCCATCTTGGATTCAAAATGGCCGCCAAACCTAAAATTTCAAAGAATACACAGCCTAAACGACTAAAGATAGAACAGTGAAATTTGGTATGAAACTACATCATTGATAGCAAATTAAGAAAGCTTTTTAAAAATTTGGAAAAGTCGCCATTTTGGATTCAAAATGATCGCCAAACCTAAAATTTTAAAATATACACAGCCTAAACGGCTGCCGCTAGAATAATGAAATTTAGTTTAACAGTACAACATTATTAGTAGATTATGAAAATATTACAAAATATCTCTAAAGACGCCATCTTGGATCCAAAATGGCGGGCGCCATCAATCCATTTTCCAACTGCTTGAGCCAGAGATACGAAATTTGGCATAATGATGTATTATGAAGAGTAGTTTAGAAAAAAATAACAACGCTTTCAACAATTCACCATCTTTGATTCAAAATGGCAGCTGAAATACCATTTTTCACATCGTTCAAGATAGAGAAATGAAATTTGGTATGACAGTGTATCATCACGAGTATGTCACGAAAATATAAGAAAACGCTAAAAATGTATCAATCTTTTATCCAAAATGCCCGCCTAAGCCCCACTTTATAACGACTGAAGCTAGAGAAACGAAATTTGGCATGAAGGTGTATCATTACGAGTAGGTTAGAATAAATTCGGCTCGTCTCCCCTACTAGGATACAGTTCCCAGCTGGAGCCTGATTGAGATAAAGGGGTGCGCCCCAGCGAGGCCATCTTGGAATTCTGGGGACAGCGCCCCAATGAAGCGAAGCGAGTATATACATTACATAAGTGTAAAAAGCTGCGAAATACGAGCAAAAATACCAGGGGTGCAAAATGTCTAGTCAACTCCTTCAACCTTAAAAAGTGGTGAAATGGAATATGGATGAGCCTAGTTCCTCGCGCCAACTTCCAATACTCCTGCGTGTCCCACCAAGTTTTACTCGTCACAAACGTTAGCACTGCCAGGAGCATGTTATACAGGCAGAATGTGGAAGTTTCCCCATTCGGACGCAGCGCTCTGGAGTATGAGGGAACATCTGCATCATGTGGCGGAGTGCACTGCAGATTCTGGTTGTGATAAAAAGACGCAGTTCCTCCACTCCTCAAGTTCGATGCGCGGCCTGCCGTGGGATTCTTGGCACAGCGACGCCGCGAGCGAATCGAGGGGAGTATCAACACGTACGGCAGTGCATGCAGCCGAGTTCCGCGTGTCACAAAACGTCAGCATGCTATACAGGAACAAGAGTTTATTGCGAAATCAGCGATTTTGAGGTTCTGTAATAAAAAAAGATGTTAAAAGTTGAAATATGAAATTTCGAAGTATGACGGTATATAATCACTAGTAGATTACAAAATATCTGCAAAGACATCATTTTGAATCCAAAATGGCTGACTTCATAATTCATTTTCCAGCACGTTTGAACTAGGGATAAGAAATTTGGCATAAAGATATATTAACAAGAGTAGTTTAGGAATAATTTACATTTTTGAAAAAGTTGTTAACTTGGATCAAAATGGCCGCACAAAAACTTTTTCCACACCATTCGAGCTATAGGAACGAAATTTGGTTTGAAGGTGTACCATCACAAGTAGGTAACGGCAATGTAAGAAAACATTTTAAAAATCGCTTTCTTTAATTCAACATAGTCGCCCAAATACCATTTCCAAACCACTGAAGCTAGAGAAACGAAATTTGGTATGAAGGTGTACCATCACGAAAATGTTTCAATAAATGGATCAAACCACCGCTATGAGCGTGCAGCCCCCGAGGCGATATGGGAAAAGGTCTGCACAGCATGGGGCGCTGTCCCCAGAAAGTCTGATTACAATAAAGGGGGCGTAGCCCTAAAAATTTGAAGTTGGGGTGCACACGGAATTCTGGGGCAGCACACCCAGCGAGCCGAACCCAGTATATAGATACACGTATAAAAAGCTGTGAAATCCGAGCAAAACACCAAATGATGTTCGAGCCTTAGGGTTGGTGGTGGTGGATTTTAGGGCCGCCAGCAGGAAGCAAATTTGCTGTATCATCACAAGTAGGTTACAATAAATATGACAAAGCTCGCCTATGTTTCAATAAATATCTCATTCCCACGGGTGGTGGGTATGGGAAAAAATCTGCAACATGGAAACACAGTGTCCTGGAGAGTGGTTACGATAAAGGGGCGTAAGTACGCAAAAACTCGAAGTTGGGGTCGCAGCCAGCTACGGAGGACGAGGACCTAAACGAGGCCGAGCGAGCGAGTATATATATTATACACGTACAAAAAGCTGTGAAATCCGAACAAAAACACCAGAGGTGCAAAAAGTGGAGCCAAGTTCTTTAGCCCTAAAACGGTATGAAATGGGAGACGGATGAGCCAAGTTCCTTGGTGACAGCATGTAACAGGAACAAAGGAACTTGGCGCGACGTGGCAAGGTTCATGATCCTCAAGCTATAAGGGTGGTGGGGATCCTGAAACCCACTACGTCTACCGCCACCAACCCTAAGGCTGTTGCCAGCTCGCGCCAAGTTCCTTTGTTCCTGTTACATGCTGCCACCAAGGAACTTGGCCCATCCGTCTCCCATTTCATACCTTTTTAGCGCTAAAGAACTTGGCTCCAATTTTTGCACCTCTGGTGTTTTTGTTCGGATAACTCTTTTACTCTAGTCAAGTAAAATGATCACCATGTGATATTTTAGTGGTTTTAGATCATCTAGTACACAAGTACTTTGAAACCGTTGTCCATCCAAGGTGTCTTTCGAACCACATGTCAATTTAATTGTGACTGCATGTAAACAAAAACATTGACAGGATGTATGAACTAAATACTAATATAGATGGATAGATTGATTTTTGATTTATTGATTGATCATGTTTATCAAGGGACCTTAGACAAGTGATTACAATTCGTTACATACACTGGAACAAATGGCTGTGGTAATTCAGCACTTTTCAGTGTCCTAGGGCGATCACTACTTTTTGTAGTAAATCAACACAAATTGGTGTTTGAATTCGGTGATTCAACACTGTGAAAGTTCTAGTATGACACTCGCCGCTGTCTTCAATCAGGATTAACAACTTATGAATTGTCTTGAATAGCGGAAAGCAAGACCATTTCATGAGTTGATTTAACATAAGGAAATTTTGGTCGTCCTGAGATACCGAAACATGTTGAATTAACACAGCCATTTTTCCTGTGCAGTATATTGTTAACTTACTTGGAAATATTATGTTATATTATTTAAACTATATCTTATAAATTAAGGCAGGTCTAAAATTATAAAGAATAACATACCTGTATGTATTTCAGTAGGAACAAGAACAATGCAGATGGTAATTTTAAAATCAAATAACGTTTTATAACAAAGCAACTTTCAAACATGAAAACGTATTTTCTATGAGTTAATTAACAGTGAATATGTTATTTTATGTGCATATTATTCACATTTAGTATGCAGTCTTTTATCCTTGATCTGTGCAAGAAGTGTAACGAGTTACATAAGAACATTTTATTACTGGAAACATAACAGTAATTACCTTGCAAACATCACAAAATGACAGTTTTTATTTTCTGGGATTCAGATGAGACTCATTCCTAGATAGATCCACTCTCCTCAACTCTTTCCGCTTTTATGTTTGTGTATACATATATATATATATCAGTCTATCCCACAAGTAATGTCGTGCTTTGGCACAGTGAGGAAATTAACGATACGTTATCTGTAACATTATCGTTAGTAAGGAAAAAAGTCTCCACCGAACTCAACATCACTCTACCACCTCCAACCCCCGAATCCAGCAGTTGCTGAATCCTCCGCTGAAAGAAGTCGCCGTGTTGGATTCAAACAACTAGATCACTTTTCGTCGCATGCCATCCTAATTTGCAGTGTTTTTCCCCCCCCAAAAAAATGGATTTGCAGGTTGCGAAAAATACATTAGTCTTTTGGTGCAATATGTGGTGAACACGCCGGGTGTGAAATTTGTCCCAACCACATTCCTTCATCTTAGCACAGATCTTTATTACGTGTGGCCGTGGGTTATCAACGCGGATGAACACATCCTTGCGAGTAGCCAGAGCATGACGTTTATCCATCAATACATTCAATAGTCGTTAAAGCTGCTGACTTTAAATATCTGCATTGATGGTTTGGTTACGTGGCAAGAGCTCAAAATGGATTATCTCACGGATATCCCACAAAACACTCAACATCACTTTGCAGTGGTGAAGATCCTGCTCTGATACAGTTCCTGCGGCTTCCACTTTAGGTGGAACCGTAATTTCACACCGTAACTTTCACACAATTAATGTGAAATTTGGCCTCCTTGTTGCAAAACGTCTGAATAGTTTAAATTTTTTACAAGTAATTGGACTAAATCAGCGTTTCGCTCCCGTTTCTGGGGCGTAAACACAAAAATTATTTTTTCTTATGTGAAAATCAATGTTAAATTTTAGAATCAGTTTTCTCCAATAATTATTTGTAAGGGTTTTGCGAAAACTGAACATCATTAATAAAAAAAATCAATAACACTTATCCTTAATGGTAGTACCGGTGTCTCGAAAATTATTGCGAATAAAGCCCCCCCCCCCTTCAATGGGACAAGGGGTATAAAAGCAGGTGGGTGGAGTGTTATAAAAATTCTAAATTTTATTTTGAGAATGCAAATGAGTGTCAGATTACTAACAAAAGTCATGCAATCAAAGCTCCGATTCCTCTCTCATGTGCCTGTGATTGATATAAAACTACGCCTCTCCAAACATCACTTAAAAGTAATTCACGATAAAAATCTTTAACAGAGATATATAGGTAGAGGTTAATTTTACATCAATTAATTTGCAATTTGGCATTATTGTAGAAAAATATATGAAGTTTTCAAATCTGTAATGCTATTGTGGAAATGTACCGTCTTAGTGGGGGCACATCCTAGTGCGTTGGAGCGTTATAAAAATCATAAATTTTGTTTTGGCAATGTCCATGAGCATCAGATTAACACAAAAGTCATGCAATTAACGCTCCTCGTATGTGCATGTGAGACTGCAGCCTCCTTCCAAAATCACTTAAAAAATAATTCACGATAAAAATCCTTAGCAGGAACATACAGACAGAAGCTATTTTTGTTTTATAAATTAATGTGGAATTTGGTATTACTGTAGAAACGCTATTTTGTTATTTTGGTAACGCAACTCTTTAGTGGGGGCACATAGTGCAAATCATAGAGTGGTGGAAAGTAACAAAAATTCCAAATTTTAATTTTGGAATGCTAATGAGCGTCAGATTAATCGCAAATGTCACAATTAGTGCTCTCATGCTTTTTGCATTTGCCAGTGAATAATATAGCGTTACATACACCCACCTTCCAAAATCAGTTTAAAGAAATTCGCTATAAATATCCTTAGTATGGACATTAAGGCAGTAGCTAATTTATTTGATAAATTAATGTGATATTTTGCATTATTCTAAAAAAAATGTGTGATTCTTTCAAACATGTAATATTATTTAGGCAACGCGTCTTCTAAAGGAGTGGAAATTAAGAGTGAGTGAATCATGAAATCACACTTTTGTCGAATGCCAGTCAGCGTCAAATTAATCGCAAATACCCCACAATAAATTCCTTCGATGCTACTTGCAGATGCTAATATCT
>JAGDQP010029517.1:0-12982 GCA_022664845.1 Lepisma saccharinum | reverse complement strand
TACCCCACAATAAATTCCTTCGATGCTACTTGCAGATGCTAATATCTGTCTTGGAGGCTTGAGCCCCATTTCAAGAATAATGGGGCAATAATTTGAGGAGCCAATAGTTTTCTCAAAACTAATGTATATTATGGCATTCTTGTAAATAAAATCTACATGTTTCACATCCGCCATATTATTCGTGAGATACAACATGCGGAACTGGAATTGCGAGCAATACTGCTTGAAGCGCCATATAAGTTTAATTTATTTTTATTGATGGCATTATGGATCTAAGGCTCAGAACGGAATAGGGGAGGGGAAAGGATTTGGGACGGGGTTGGCCAGGGGCTAGATTGAAGTTATCATCCAGGTGCTTCTTTGATGTGACTGAGGAAAAAGAACTGGAAAAATCTCAGTCAGGATGATCGGCAGCTGGGATCGAACTCACGAATGATACGCCAACGCTCTCTTACTTCCTTAAAATGTGTTTTGCCCTAAACGGGCTGTGTTTGTTACTTGTTTTATACTTTTCATTTTATCCTAACTACGGGCAGCATAGTTAAAATCACATCCATGCTCGAAGCGGGATTCGAACCCGCGATCCTTAAGTCGACAGACTACTACCTCACTAGTCAGCTCGACCACCTGGATCAGCTAGCCACGTAGGCTCGGTGCTAGTCATATGATATGCCGCTACTGGTGTCATAGCATATGTTCCAAATGCACTGTATAAAATTTTGGAAAAGTGTGATTTTGTTTCATACGTTCAAATTGCTTCAGACGACAATATAATATATATCGTATTGCTGTGAAACAGAGTCCACATTCGTACCCGATCGGATTGTACATCACCACTTTCCAACTCGGCTCGAACCAGATGTGAAATGGAGGTCCTGACTTAGTGCGACAGAAAACCGATTCAAGAACTCCATCACCAACATTTCCGGTTGACCCGGTCCTATTCAACCCGAAAAGGTTATATGAACCGATTCAGTACTCTGCTGTGAATGCATGAGGCGTGGAGTCAAAATTATTCTGGAAAGTATGTTGCTGGTTTGAAAAAACAAATGTGCCGGTAACTAGTCCCCACGGCAAGGAAAATAGGAGACGCAGGTCAAAGCTGGAAAACGACACATAAAAGGTATGCTGGTATTGGCTGATAGTACAAGGTTTATACCTCAACGACTTCCGACTATCCAAATGAAATTGGGGAAATAAAATAATAGCAACTGTGTATTGCATGAACCGATACAGCAGCATTGTATACATGAAAGACTTTGAAACGTATTCAGCAAGAAACAGCAATTATATACATTATTCTTCAATACAACGATACTCATACGATCGTGTTGTTTCGTGTGATAAGGGGTGTATGTGAGAAATGAAATAGACACTGGTTGGACGTGGATGAAACTCTCACGCACTTTCGAAAACTAAAGTTTAGGCTACAAAAAGATTTTGTTGTTATTGTTGTAAACAACATTAGCTGTCTTTCACTATAAGTTTATTCCTCCTGATGCCTAAGCTATTGGCATCACGTACTGTACAGAAATTTTAAAAATATAATCTAAGTTGTCTTTGTCCAGCCATCATTGGTCCCTGAGAGAGATCATCTGCTAAGAATCTGCAAGAAACTTACGATTTGTATATATTAAATATTAGTAAAGGTTTGAAAAATCAACTAATGACAACAATATTATGTCTAACTGCCAAATTTGATGAAATCATTTTACTCAAGTGATGGATTATTTACATTTCATCTGTCTTTCAACAGCACAGAAAACATTTGTTCTTAGCTGAAGTGGCCGTCCAGCAATTCTAACCCACCTTCCAAATTAATATCTTCGTTGTTTTAAACATAGCTCTAATACGATTTTTAGCAAACCCACGGTAACGGAAGATTTCTGTAATGCCATACTCTTGTGTATTAACTAATATAAACTTTCCGTAATATACAGATTTCGTTACTGAGTTCATAGATAGGTGAACAACGAAATATGGATGTATTTTCTTATGTAGAAGCAACTTAATCCTTGAGAATTAATAGAATAACAACAGCTTAAATAATGCAGAATGAGGTATGAGCATTAATTTTAGACCAACGTAACACTAAATGAATGATTACATAGATTTGTGAGTGACGTAATAGATAATGATCCTGCAAATCTAGTCATCTGTCATTGCACATTAGAGATTGCCTTATAGTGATGCTGACATTGTATCGTGGTGAGAACGATCTCGTTTAGTGTCCTAATTTATTTTTGTATTATGGCCGTTAAATGTTGCCTCTATTTTATACGCAATCTGACTGTTAATATTAGTTTTCTGTGTGTACGGAGACATAGAAAGTATTATTAGGCTCAAATATGAATTTTATTTATGACATTCTTCTAAAATAACAATGTGTTGTACAGCAGTCATGTACGGAGTGAACTCGAAAGCGCGCTGTCCGCTCTGTAACTCTTCTCGTAACCAGTCTCTTATGAACGTTCAAAGACAATCATTCCAACGGATTCATTTTTGAAGATAAAAATACAAACGTAGATCTTTTTCTATTCGTTTTCGAGAAAACCATATGACATATATATAATAATTCACAGTCATATTCAGTCCATTACTGGATGAGGCCTCTCCCGGAGGGAGGCGTTGGTCTACTGCTCCCACGCTTATCAGACGAATTGGTAAAGGAGAGCCGAAGATCTCAACTGTGGATCCAAAATGGCCGCCAAACCCATTGCTGTATACAATATACAGTCTAAACGGCTGGAGGTAGAAAAACGAAATTTGGTATGACGGTACACCATTACTAGTAGGTTACGAAAAAAATACAAAATGTCCCCAAGGATGCCATCTTGGATCAAAAAAGACAGACTCCAAATATTAATTTCCCACACCGTTTGAGCTAGATATACGAAATTTGGCATAAAGGTGTATTATCAAGAGTAGTTTAGGAAACTATTACATTTTGAAAATGTCGCCATCTTGGTTTCAAATTAGCCGCTACAATATTTCCAACACGGTTTGAGGCAGAGATAAGAAATTTAGCATAAAGGTGTATTAGAAAGAGTATTTTAGAAAAGTATTACGTTCTGAAAAGTTCGCCATTTTATATTTTCCATTCCGTTTCAAATATGGGACTAATTTCTCCCACTAACTTTGAATCGGAAAGAACGTTTCGTAATGGCCTAATTCACTTGTTTCAAAATTTTACTTTTACTGACCATATTTTATTTTGACGTAACAAGAAATCAATTCAAGTGCGCGTAGAGACTATGAGAATAGGTTAATCTTCACCCAGTTTCTCAGGAGCTAACTGAATTCATAGCAACCAGATGCATGTATATGTTTATAAAGTTAAATTGTTGTAGCGTTTCAGAATCTAGTATTTTCTCTTACTACACAATATTTCCTAATCTTAGGGTATTTAGACGATGGAAGAATATCAATCAAATTTAAATACTATTCGGAATATGAAATAACAGAGAATATCGTAATGGGACAGCAAGTAGGTCAATAGGTGAGTGTGACATAAACACAAGAAAGGGTTTATGTCAACACTAACAGAAGACAACAACAAACCTCTGGCGGTGGAATAAAGAAACATTAGGTCACACCTCCAGAGGAAGAAGAAGAAGACCTTATAAAAAGGACCGATAAACAGAATCGGGATCACAATCAAGTGGTCACTTCTCCCTTCTAAATCCTGACACCCGGAACGGGGTCTACACCTCGCAGAAAATTACCATAATACCTGAGACCTGGTACGGGGTCTATCAAGGATAAAACACATTAGGAGAAGTGACTTACTTAGTAAAATAGCGACAAAGGAACACAAGTCCGAAACAACTAGTTATACTTATAATTCCGACTTGTGGATACTCAAATTGTATATTACTTATAGTGGAACTTGTATTATGTTACTTATTGTGGAAACTTTTATATCTATATTGGAGACTTTGTAATAAAAGGTGTCGGATAAACACAAACCTAGTATCATTTTATTCGTATTGGGTACAACACGATTCTGCTCTACCTACTATATTATATGACCCAATAAAAGGATCATAACGTGGTGTCGGTGCCTAACTCAGTGCGGATAGAAAAAAAAACAGTGTTTAGTGAGAAAGCGGAAAGCAAACAAAGGAATTTGGATAACAAAAAACTAAGGAATCGCCAAGTTACATTTCATTTTTTTATCATACCCTCCTCAACATCCATACAAGGAGGACATCTACACCAGGAGGACATCTACACCAGGAGGACATCTACACCAGGAGGATATCTACACCAAGAGGATATCTACACCAGGAGGACATCTACACGGAGGGACGGATTGGATAACAAATACAAGGTATGTTTTAGTGTGTTATTCATGATTTCAATTGTCTTTCTTAGTAAACTAAAGCAGAGTAAAATCACCCACCCTATAATTGGAAAAATAAATGCCAGTGACTCGTTCGGGAGCAAGAAGCAATAAATTAAATTCAAATTCAGACTCCGAATCAGATTTAGAAGATATTATGGCTACAAAACCATCTTTCAATTTACCGCACTTAACGAAATTCACAGGCCAAATAACTGAAGACCCAGATAGATTTTTCATGATATTTGAACATTTAGCAATCTTACAAAACTGGGACGATGACAAAAAGAAGGCCAATGTACCTGTCTGAGATAGCGTTAGATTTGGTGTTTCAATTACAAACTCTAAACCAATTCACTGAATTGAACTACGAGGAATTAAAAGAGAAATTATCTAATCTTTACAGACCTCGCTTGCCAGCCTATAAAGCTGAAATCGAAATACACCAAGTTCAGCAATATCCTAACGAAAATATCGATGCATATTTCCTGAGGAAGCTACGAGCTATCCGACACAACCTGCCGAAATGTTCAGAGGAAGCTAAAGTACACTACTTGTCTTTAGGCCTCCAAAAACAATTCCTTAAAAGTATAGCCTTAGAATCTCACAAAACAGTAGCAAGTCTACAAAAAAGGCTACAAGCTTTAGAAACATCGCAGGATTTATTGAAAAAAAGGGAATATGTAGAAATAATGCAAGCTGTAGAAAATCCTATATATCAAAAGGAATATGGACAACAAAATATACAAGTACCAAATTTCCAGACCCAAAATGTGAATCCCTACTATACACCTAATATTCAAAATCAAAACCCAACCCAACAGTATAATTATGCCTTGAACCCATGTTCCAGTACGCAAAATTTACCTCTATGGACAAATCAAATTCCCATCATAGATTTTAGTGAAAGCCATCCTGAACGACCTACATACATACCAAATTACAAAGCAAAAGAAACCAAACCAACTCAAATTTTACCCCAAATGCCCATAATGAATTTCTATAGCAAGGAACCTAGAAAACATGATCAAGATCCTATAATGCATTCCACAGATACAGGAAATTACGTTAGGGACCAAGGAAGAACTTACCTACCTCAAGATGAATACAGGCAAAACCTCACTCACAACCAATACCCCGAAAAGATTGATCCTCAAACAATCCTGGTAGACTTGTCAAGCAAATTAGCAGATTTGACACTAACAATAGCCAACAATGCAGTATACAAACAAAATAAATATAAAAAGGGATATAACAATAAAAATGGAAAAAAGAAAGAGACAACTTCCCAAGATGGAAAAACTTATTCGAAGAAGGAAGAAAATGGGGACGGAACTATAACTGTTTGCTCCATCTGTCGAAAATTTGGTCATTCTTCCCATACTTGTTGGTTTAATAAAGATAATAAAAATAAGAATCAGGGAAACGAGTAAGGCCGCCCGACGACCAAAAGGACGAGCGGGCGAAGTCATCAAAGCCACCAACAAATAGGTCCAACCCTATGAATGTCGCAAACAGCTCACAAACTGCAAACAGAATGTTTACAGGTATAGATACGAATAACAACCGTTCTATAATTAGAGTACATGCAGCAGGAAAAACAATACCAACAATAATAGATACTGCAAGCTCTATTTCAATATGGCCACAAAAAGAACTTCCTAAAGGAAGTATCTTAATACCACATGTAACACAAATTAGAGGAGTAGCAAATAAAACGATAACATTGAAGTACATAACTCTGGTTAAGTTCAAAATTGGATCAACAAATTACTACCATTATTTTCGGGTAATAGAAAATTCACATCTTAGTCCTCTGTTTGGACAGGATTTACTCAAACGTTTATTGGCTCACATCAATTTAGAAAGAAATATTATCTCCTTTTCTAAAAAGCCAAGAAAGGCTATCATACCGGAACAAAAAGAAACACAACAAAACATTGTGCCATCGGTTATTACATTACTCGATCAACATAATATGGCAAACGTTTACGCAGCAAAAAAAGTAGTGATCCCAGGAAAATCTTACTTCTACATTCCTGTACGAGTAAAGAAAAGCATAAAAACAGACTCAGCATTTGTTTACGTCACTCTAATGAGGCATTTAACAGATAAATACAATCTCTGTAAAAGACAATTGACAATCTTGATAGTTTACTACAACATGAAAAAAAAAGCTACCCAGCCGATTTGAAGAACTACACCTAAATCCAATATTTTCCTGGACAACTACAATTTTAATTATTATTATTTTTATATTATTTTTTGTACTACTATATTATTATATTTGTTTTACAAACATTTAAAAACTAAACCCAGTGCGGGCATATTTTAATATTCCAGATGGTCAACATACCATTAATTTGTCTGGTCATTTCCATAACTATCAATGGCCTCATCATCATTTATATACTCCACCAAATACACAACAGATGCCGCAACAACAAGAAAATGGAACATCTACAAGAGGACAACGACTGCAACCCACCCCCACCAAAAGAGAACAAGAAAGAAGAAACCCCCAGTATTTCCCTCCACATCAACAAAGACCCTAGTGATTATGAGTGCAAACCCAGTGCAACAGTGGAAAGTTCCTACACTATAAGTGACTTAATATATATATTTTAAAGGAAAAATGATCTAAAATACGAGAGTAAGAGCGTACCCCTTTGAGGGGGATGATGCACGAGATGCGGACCCTGCTTAGGACGGTACGTTCTCAGATGCTCTCCCATTAAAACAAATTTATAGTATTAACAAGTGCAAAATTATAGTGTTAACAAGTGCAAATTTATAGTGTTAACAAGTGCAAAATTATAGTGTTAACAAATGCAAAATCATAGTGTTAACAAGTGCAAACAAATTTATAAAATTTGTCAAAAGTAAAATTCCTAAAAGTAGGGATTTACTCCCTTACAAAACTCGTCCATCCCAACTTTTAAAAGGACCCGGGGAGCGTAGTGGGACAGCAAGTAGGTCAATAGGTGAGTGTGACATAAACACAAGAAAGTGTTTATGTCAACACTAACAGAAGACAACAACAAACCTCTGGCGGTGGAATAAAGAAACATTAGGTCACACCTCCAGAGGAAGAAGAAGAAGACCTTATAAAAAGGACCGATAAACAGAATCGGCATCACAATGAAGTGGTCACTTCTCCCTTCTAAATCCTGAGACCCGGTACGGGGTCTACACCTCGCAGAAAACTACCATAATACCTGAGACCTGGTACGGGGTCTATCAAGGATAAAACACATTAGGAGAAGTGACTTACTTAGTAAAATAGCGACAAAGGAACACAAGTCCGAAACAACTAGTTATAATTATAATTCGTACTTGTGGATACTCAAATTGTATATTACTTATAGTGGAACTTGTATTATGTTACTTATTGTGGAAACTTTTATATCTATATTGGAGACTTTGTAATAAAAGGTGTCGGATAAACACGAACCTAGTATCATTTTATTCGTATTGGGTACAACACGATCCTGCTCTACCTACTATATTATATGACCCAATAAAAGGATCATAACGATATATATAAACACTTCTAACTACTAGATGACTTCGCAGTACAACCATACTTATTTGAAAATAAAAAAAAATAATATTATATAGTCAATATTTACATAGGAGTATAATAAATATTGAGTATCTAAATATTGAATAATGTAGTTAATATTTATTTTCAACTTGCAATTGATTGCTATCCTCTGTAGACACCTTTTACATATCATATTTTCTTGAAAGTCAGACAAACAAGGAAACTAATTTAGCGTGGCCTTCATAACACATGGGAAAGAATAATCATGCATCTGCAGAAAAAGTACAGTTAATTTTTTTCTTGTGACTCAAGGATGTCTTAATTTTAAACTTCATCGCTACAGACAAACAAAAAATGTATGATGTCTTGCAAAAATAGAAAAATATGTGTTCTTATGTTTATAGCAAAATTATGAATACCTTGAACTCAAGCACTATAACACACTCATCCTTGAATCAAGCGCATAGCAAAAAATATTCACAACATAAAAATACATGGTATGTGCTTTAATTAATGTTCATTTCTTTGAGACATTAAGTTATATAATCTTTTACTCCATTGAACTCAGGAGTAGCACTGGTTTTCCTATCCAGGGTAGTTGTTTGCAATTTTTTTTGTTCTACTCTTGAGGGCAGGTTAAAATTGATCATACTTTGCAATATAAAGTTTAGCGTATCGTAAGTGACTACGTCACCTACAATTGGGTCGCCATGAAGTACCATTTAAAAGGTAATTAAGTTGTTCCTAGGGATGTATTTGATTTGGTCACGGGTTTAATTCTCGCGAGTGGAATTGAACGTAGTAGTTGTGAGCCCACATTAGCAAACAAGACTGTAGGTCACGTCCTAAGAATCTTTCAAATTTCTTTAGGGCATCAAAAACAAATCTTTCAATCGATTAACCAGCGTTTCTCCCAACTTTTCATTCTGCGACTCCCGTTGATCAAGTCTGTTTGCCGGCGACCCACGACTATTTTATTTTATGTAATAGTTGGTCTTCATTTCAAAAGAATAGAGTTAACTTGCTGTATTTGTTAATTAAAATCTTAATTAACCTACAAAACTGTAGTTAAATTTATTTTATCACAGCCGCTTGTGACTCCCTTGCAGATAATATGCGGCCCCTCTGGAGGTCTCAACGTTGAAAAACACTACGTATATATATTTTGGAAAGAAGCTTTGGCTAATGAGAAATGTGCATTGCCGTAAAATTGCAAACCTTTATTGTGCATCTACGGCCCTGCTATTCCAAAAAGGTTGGCCGCATTGATTAGGCTGTTTTGAGCTGAAAATTCTGTAAGTCCAGCTTCGGGTATCTTCAGTAACAATAAACCAAAGATGCCAGGTTCGAGCCATGAAATGTAGGATGGACCTTCGCAATTGGAAGGAATGTGTGCAAATGTGCTTTCCTTCTCTTAAGTGCAATAAGACATGTTTAAAAGTTACTAATTGTAGAGAAAACGTAACATTCATTGAAATACGTGATGATACAGTATTTTCAAACTATGCATACATCTGATCATGTGGTAGTTTCTTCACCTATGTTTTCATACGTAAAATAACATCTTCAATAAAAGCAAAGACAAGAGACATATGTCTTGCATTTATAGTGCAATGAACAAGACAAAGGAGAGAAAAACAACAGCATTTGCAACGGATATCAATGTCGTTGTCTTGGACACCAAAAATTCGGTCATGTTTCTTCAGAAGGAGTTCTATCATAAAACTATAGATAGATGTGTTCATGTGTTCAGTGGTAGAGCGCGTGGCTTCTAATCGTTAGGTCCTAGTATCGAATACAGTTTTGGAAAATTTACTTTTATGTAATGATTTATTCCTCAAAGCACGAATAATTTGATAAAATAATAATAATCAGTTTTATATGTATTCATACAAGCAATTCAGGACATAATTAATTATCATGTTTAAAATATAACATCAGAGAGGTGGTGGATGTTGACAGAACGTAGTTATATTATATGTGAATGTTAAATACAAATAAATTAAATCGTGTAATAACAATAAATAATTGCTTGTAGTGTATTTGGCAGCAGCTTTTTGTCATACGGAAGTTACGTCTCCATATTCTCATTTATCTTCTTGAAATAGTCAAAACCTGTAAAATGAAAATAAGGTTACAAGGACAAAATATCCAAAGTCGGATCATCGTTGCAGGCTGCAAGTTCAATATCCCCAAAGTTCACGACCCTCACGAACGACGAGGACACTAAACTGTACTTCAGTTTCTTTCCACATGTTTTCAGTTCAGTACTCTAAAATGTTTTTGTTTTTTTCATATAAAAGTGGTGAGGTTTTAATCTCTCTCAGGCTTGATTCCACATTCTATACTTTGTTCTCTGATAAAGAGAAGTTACTATTGTCTGATTAACTACAAGGGAAAAAAGGCTTATCGTGACCAGGACTCGAGCCTATGTCCAGGTTGCATTGGTTTAGAAAGCAAAGATTTTAACCATGAGCTGCGTTTACAACTAGAAAAATATTGCGAGGATTTGTCTTATTAAAACACCACCAGATTGAGTCACGCTAAGTGGACCATTTTATACATTAGTAATTTTAGATAAGGAAGATTAGATTGGTTAAGGTTAGTTATGATAAAATTGGGTCATTCCTGGACAAATCATCCAATTTTAGAAAAATGGTTACATCACCATTTTAGAAAAATCTTATTTTTCGTATGTGGGTTCCTACTTCGGTAAACTTTATTTTTATATTGGCCAGTCTAGTAATTTTGAACTTCAGCCCGTCACGATTCGCCTTTAGATGTTGAAATCCACACCCGTGCCCCTGCCGAGACACGAATCCAGGACCTTCTAGCCGATGGCCTACCGCAGCAGACCACTATGGCCTACCGTCCACCCGGCCACCATGTGGGTTCCTACACACCTGAAGATAAAAGAACGACTTTCGAACGAAATGTTATGCTTTAATATCTTCCTTTCGAACATGGCGGGTGACATGGATTTACTCCCGTAGACATGTGCGGAAACCTGAATATCTAAAAAAACTAAAAGACCTAGGGAGCAGAATTAAAAAACATTGGGTAGCTCTTGAAGTGTACTTCAAAGACGTGGAAGCCGGTCTTTCAAAATTAATTACTTTATTCGAAAAATTAGGCTGAAAAATGAGTTATGAATATTAGAAAATTCGATTTTCAAACCAAGATTTTGGGGTGTAGGAGCTGAACAAAATTCTGCAAAATTTTGTCATGTTTAGACCTTTCAAAAGAGTTTCTGGCCTACATCTACGAGTGTTCAAACATGGTTCTTTGAGAAAATGCCCAATTTTGGGCTTTAACATTTCATATGCGTCCACATGAAACAATATGAATTGTGGTTTCGAAAAAGCTTTGTATATGACCAACTAACAGTAGAAATTGCAACTTTTATTTTGTAATGGTTTGGTCAATTCTAACGGATTTTCTTCGCTATACGATGCAAATGCGAATGTGGTATCTTCAAGAAGGTCCCTATGTTTTGGGGAAGGAGATGAATATAAAACTACAATTTCTCTTGTGATGTTTAAAACTATCAACATTATGATTGTGCAGAAAAGTTCGTGGCTTTGGATCACAGGGCTTTTTGCTACATAAACAAATGCCGGATTTTGGTAAAAAAATATCTCAAATGGGCCATCATTAAAAATCTGAAATTGGGTCTCGAGGATGCTTTGTATATGCTCAAATCACAGTAAAAATGGCAATTTGTATTTTCGAGTGGTTTGGTCAAAACAAGTTGTTCATGGGAGCTAAAAGTATGCCTTGCAAGCAGTGGAGTAAGATGAAGCTGCATATACACATATATTCCGCTTGCACTGACCAAACCAATTAGAAACTGTGAGCTTACCATTAACAAGGCTTCCTTTAAAGTTTAGTTTTTCTATTAGATATTTAAGTTCGAAATCCTGCATTTTTCGACAAACCCTGAAACTTGTTAGAAAAAAAGGGATGTAATTCAACCAAATGATTCTTTTGCATATTAACACTCTTTCGGTAGGTCTAAACATTCCAAATGACTGCAGCCTTATATTTGACTGCTTCACAGAAAAACATGTGGTATCCTTGAAGATACCACATTTGCATTTGCATGGTTGACGGCGGAGAAACTCAAGTTGCACTGACCCTAGAAGCCAAATGCCGACAAAGACGGCAAAAGTTCGGGGATTTTGGTCGTGCCGACGTCGGAGATAGGCAAAAGCCAAACTAGTAGTCGAGAAGTAGAGGGGGAAAGTCAACGTGCAGACGCATGTCGCGTTTGGTAATCGGGATATTTTCGGGCCGCCGTCGGTCTCTGACTTGTCGGCATAGAAACGAAACTCCGACCATCCCACAGTACTTGATGGTGGGAAAACGATGGACGCCCGCCAATTACATTAGGTCGGGGAAAGGCGGCACCCCGCCAATTTCCTGATGGTCGAGAGAAGAGCGAGGCCTCGTTTATTCTTGATGGTCGGGAATTAAGTGAAGCCCCTCCACCCACTTCCTGGTGGTCGGGAAAAGGTACTATGTCCGGCAATTTTCCGACCTTTTTAATCAGGAATTTATGTAACGGCATTCGTTGCATAAGAATTCTGCTGGTAGATTAGAATATAGAAAGATGAAAAGGGGAAACGTTCTTTACATTTGTTAAAAGCAAAAGTGTTTTATGTGGGGTAAGGAATTTACACATATAATTTATTCTTAGTACTAGCTGTTGCCTGCGGTGTCACTGGACTCGGAAGCCTATCTGGTTGTACGGTCTAGTGGATAAAGACTTGGAGCGCTGTTCTAAAGGTATCGGGTTCGATCCGACCAAAGACCATCATTTTTTTAAATAAGAAGACATTACTTTTCTTTTCTTTAGTACTACTTTCGAAATATGGACCTCTTTTGCTACCTTATCGAACATCAGTGAAATAGGTTAATTAAAGCCAAATCAGACATCAATTTCAAATAGCGAGCTTAAACAGTCTGGCCTGGGCGTTGATATGTCAGTCAGTCAGGATTTCTGTTTTATACAGAGAGAGTATTTTTATTATTATCATTATTTTATTATTATTATTATTATTATTATTATTATTATTATTATTATTATT
>JAGDQP010029516.1:9352-23309 GCA_022664845.1 Lepisma saccharinum | reverse complement strand
ATAGGTGTACAGGTAAACATAGAGAAAACAAAATACATGATAACAACGGAAATAGATGCATAACAATTAAGGATGAAAACATAGAGAAAGTAAACAAATTTAAATACTTGGGTGCATAAGTAACAAGCGAGAACGAGGTCACGGATGAAATAAAAAGTCGCTTAGCATAGGGCAACGCATGTTTCTACTTAGTCCAGGATCTCCTGATCTCGCGATTAATATCAAGAAAGTTGAAATTCAAAATATACGGAACGGTTATTCTTCCGGTAATACTTTTATAGTTGCGAAAGTTGGAGAAAGACTCTAGCAGACGCACATAAATTACGTGTGTTTGAAAATAAGGTCTTGAGAAAGATATACGGACCAAAACATGACGAGATGACTGAGGAATGGAGGAGACTACATAAGGAAGATCTTAATGGACTTTAAGACACCCGATGTTGTTAGAATAATGAAATGGCGACGAGTATGAAGGGCAGGCCATGTAGGTCGGATGGTAGATTATATTACATAGTGGTTCGCAAGCCGGAGGGAAAGAGACCATAAGGAAGACAGAGGCGACGTTGGGAGGACAATATTAGAAGGGATCTTCGAGAAGTAGTTGTTCGTGATGCAAACTGACTTGATCTTGCTTGAGGATTGCGGTGACGAAATTGCGAGTTCCGTAAGCCATAGAGTACGTATTATTATTATTATTATTATTATTTGAGTGTATTTAGGTATTCCTAACCTATACTGAGCAAGTAGTATATGCGACAAAGTGATGTATTTTTGCTATAAGATGTTCATATGACTATAAATTACTACTGCTATTAATGCAGTAACGAACTGAGTAGAGGAATTCTGCATTGCAATCTATAACTGGTATCGACTCCGTGTCCGTGCTAACTGAACTTCAAGGGATTGCTGGATTGGGGTTTAGAATCTGCGTGCCTGTCTATTAACAGAAATAATGGGATATGAACAATTGGAAAAGATTTTGTGTACATAGGGGAAAGTTAAGATGTCCTTCCTCCATCTTCTATAGGTCATTTTTGTTTTACCGCGATTAAGCTATATAGCGGGGTAAAGCATATCTCACGATAAACGCGTTCAATCGAGCTTCTAATATATTTATAAACTTTACTACGCTCTGTACATAAGAGGCAGTACATATTGTAGTCATATGGTAGATTACTTTATACACAGCTTATGCAAATGTTCCAAGATTCTTGGATCCGACATGTTTTTACTTTCTCTCAGTTTCTTCGGACATTTCAGTTTCTGAATCCATGCCCATGTCTTTACTCAATTTATAGGCCATTTAGGGCCAATTTTGTACAAAAGATTGAAGCCCCTCAGTAGCTAGCTTCCATTTGTCAATGTTAGGCACTAAATCTCATATTTTGCGAAAGGCGTTTGATGGTAAATATTGTCTAATCTCAGGGAATCTCATTGGATCAATACGTTCTTCTCACCAGTAAGTTTGGTCTTTATACTTTGGTTAGCTTGTCAATAGCAACATTAAAAACCTTTATAATATGGAGTACATTCTCTATTTCATCATCTTCGGCCAATTTGCAGGGTATTTTGTTGACATTCTCTTACGTGTCAGCTCTGTCGACCCAAAGAGTTTCTACTTCCAGAGAAGGATTTTCTTCTAGTTTTTCATCTAACCTTTCTGACATAATTTATTGATGCATTAATAATCTGATCAGATGTCTCTCTCGCATCTCTCAATCCATTCTGTACAGCAGAAACGAACCCCCAAACCTGAGCTAAATGAGCATTGTCGAGATGCTTATTTTCAAGGTAGCCTGAAAGAGCTGTTGTGATTTTGAATATTAAAAGAAATATCATAGCTACCACTATAGTTACAACTATGCCACTATAGTTTCAACTGAAACAAAATTCTGGAAGAAGTTCATTAGTCTCGTTTCGTAACTTTGAGTTAAACTTTTGGGAGTTTCCAATCATACAGTATTATAAGCAGTTTCACATACACTGTTACCGCTAAATCATTGGACGTGAGCTAATATGCTTTCCAATTGTGAAAGCGCTACAATTTTGTGCAGTGTGGATGAAAGTGAAATTTTTGGCTGGCGTTTGTGCCGAAGACAAATTAAAATAGTATTCAGAAAGACTAAATTAGAGAGAAATGTAATAAAATAGCAAACCGCACTCTCCATTGAATCTGAGGGTAGATCCACATTCAAATTATACCTAAAACTAAAATATTAAACCGGACTAAAAGTGACAAGTACTGAAAGTTTTAAACGAAAAGGGATTTCTAAAAAAAGTTAAGAGAAAAAAATGTTTTATTTAAAATCCCAACGGATTTAAACCAAATTGATTTAAATAGCTCAACCCTGACTACAGCGTATATCGCCGTATACCCTCGACTACAGCCCTGCTTAGCAATATTCTATTTTGAAGTTTCAATTCAATTTTAAGATGTAATTATTGGGAATGGGGCGTTGGACCAACATTTCGTACTACCAACACCCTCTTAATCAGCAAGAACCGGTGTAAGACCAACACCCAAGGGCAAAAACCTGTGTTGGTCGAACGCCGGTTCTTGCGTTGTTGGTTTCATGCCGGTGTTGGTCCAACGCAGTGTTCGTTCTACGCAGGTACCCAAAAAATAATTTAGGATGATATTTTTTATTATCTTTTTAGGTTTTATATATCTGGGGCATTGTCAATTTTATTGTTGGTCCGAAGCCGTGTTGGTCCAACGCCGTGTTGGTTCAACGGCGACTTGGTCCAATGCCGTGTTGGTTCAATGCAGTGTTGGCCTTACGCCGTTGCCAATCCACGCTAGTGTTTTTTTACAAAAATTATTATTACATAATTATATCATTATTATCAAGATTTGTGTTTCACCGTGTTGGTCGTGTGCTGGTTATTATTGTTAGTCTAACACTGTGTTGGTTCAACCAATGAATTCATTGGTTCAACGCCGCGTTGGTTCCGTGTTGGTTCAACGACGTGTTGGTCCTACGCATGTAACCCGTAATTATTTCGATTGTTACGTTCTGACAATATATCATTATTCGCTTCAAATTTTTGATATTGAATAAATCTATCTAACTTGTGTTTCTTTCTATGTCTCCAAGGTTTCCAAAAAGGTACTGCGATATATTTGTAACAAATATTTTCAAAATAGTACCTACATGGAACAGCACAAAGGAAAATAAATTCTTCTTGATAGAGTTCATCTGTTTTAACAGTAATTACTAAAACGTCCATTACAGTAGTTCCCAGAGTTTCACAAAGATATTAAATTGTTGTTATATATTTGCGTCATTTGACCGCGTATTCTACGTTCTGCAGTGTTTTGCTTCTTCAGTACTCATGTGCGTTGTCACAGCAGCTTGAAATGGTCAAAGTATGATAGCATTCAATGTTTCATGCAGATGAGTTCAACGGCGTAGATTTATGTTCCAAGAAAACAAATTAATTTGAATTTTATGTAGAACTAGCCAATATGAGCGCCTGTTTGTACGTCTGCTCAAACACATACACACAGAAATACTAACTTCTTATAACTTTCTTCTATCGGTTACGCTAATATCTCAAGTCATTATAAATCTTTCCGTATACACTGGTGAGTATTTGCTTAGGTTTATATTAAAGAAACTAGAGAAAACAATGTTTTGATGGTCTTTATTATAGTTTAAGGATAAATAACTCGGTAATTATTTAGAACCAGTGGCGGTGTAAGACAATCTGTGGGAGGAACAAGTGAACTTGATTGAGGACCGTTCGCGAACACAATCGTGAGCGCGCATTGCTGCTACTGTTGGCCACAATACCTTTTATGCATTCCGAGCCATGGCAGAAAAATGGGCTCCCCACGGGGGCTCACCTCGATCACTCGCCGTAACCTATACATGAGACTGGTTATTCAGCTTGTAGACTCATGCTTATCAGCCATTATAGTCAAGCATACAAGTAAGAGTCCAGAAATGGTATAGCTATTGCGTCGCCGATCACCATTCATGTGCTCCATTATTCACTTATGTGGGCGACCGGCAGGGGCTCTTCGGCAGGTGGGGCCGAAGCAAGGGCACGACTAGACTGCCAAGAAATGACCACTGTTAAACACTCTTACATTATTTAACTTTGTACTACAAAGAAAGTTTCCTCACCTGTGATCTTCCAGGGTGTAGTCATCCAAAATTGATGAAAACTAATTCATTCATCAGTGGCAAAGATCCCTAGCTTAAAGGCTTAAGCAATTACGTCGTCATCTTTCACCTTCCACTGGTTTCCCTGTATGATTATTAAAAAAAAGTCACAGTATTTGAACCCAAAGTTATTTACTTATGCAGGAGGATTGTTCTAAGAGATACGAGAAAGAAGCAAACCAAAAATTAAAGAAACTTTATGAATGTTAAAATGGGGGTTAATATTTTACACAAAAATATTTGAAATATTTGTATGCTTAAAATGAACATTATTTCTCTTTACCAGAAATTTAAATCATTTATTGAAAAGTGTTTACATATTTTCTGTCTTTTGAAATTTATATCACTTGTGATTGAGTATAACGTTAAACTTTTGAATTATAGATAGTTTCCAAATATACGGATTAACTAAAAGAGTTTTGACTTGAGCGGAAAATGTATTAGGTAGTGGAAAGTACGGAAATGCCTCTGAAATGGTCTATTCTAGTTCTTCACTGCCAAGATGTATTTCCTACATTTTTTTGTAAATCGCCTGTTGTATCTAAAATGCACTGACAAAACTAACTCCCATTTTTGGTCTATTTTCGTACATTTTGCATCATTTTCAATCAGAACATTACTTGTAAGGAAGAGGAAGCCGTGGCGTGCAGGTAGATAAGGGTTCGGTTTTATCTCACGCAAATCTGATTGAAACATACTGTCTCTTATACAATGTGATAACATATGTAGATTACCAATTTTTAAAGAGCTGGGAGAATGAGTAGAATGGGGCCACTTGACCACGCCTTTTTTGCTGGAATTTCATGCGACTGGAATTGCTGGTAACCTCATGACATCATCACCTCCTGGTCGGGGAATTCCAGTACCTGATGACGTCAATGTATAAACCCGTAGAGGGGAAGTACAAATTTAAAAATGTCTTCTCACCATTCAAAGTTGATTAACTTACGGGATTTTAACTCCACGTCAGAGGTCCAACTTTTCCTTTAGTTAGGTTTACGGAGAACTTAATCCCTCGCCAGCAACCTTAATAGTTTAACTACATAGGTATACGGAGAACTTAAGCTCCCATCTCGCACCATAACTGAGTCTGATTGGTTTACAGATCATCATTATATCTGACGCTAATACCACTTTTTATGCAGAGCATCACACCTCTTGTTTTCATTTGTTAAAGGTGCAACCACATGCCCATTCAATAGGTTATACAGTGCTTTTTTTAACAGTTACTAAGCTATTCTTAGTCATGATTCCTCCATTTTGAAGTGTCCATAGCGTTTCCCATCATTTTGATAATTAATTACCGATTATTATATTTTACATATTATTTTTTTTATAATTGCAAAATCTCTTTTTTTATACTAGGTTTTCTTCTTTTTGTAAATGATGGTACCTTCATGAACCTCCATACTAATAATAACACCATAATTTTTACATATTGATGAGTAAATAAGACGATAAAACATATTCTTCATAAACTTTATATAAACGAATGAGTCATACCATTAACAGAAGGATTTGAAAATTGTGATAACTATGATTATAACTAGTATCCTGATGCGCGATATCCTAAATATGACAAATAACGATACCTATAAAATTAAGACGAATCACTTTGTGTGTGTATTACTCCAAGTTTAAAATAAAAGAGTTTCGCTTTAGAAATCGTAGATGATGTTGTTACAAAAGGGAGATACCTTTGTCACTATTCAGATATGCTCCATGTCCGGAAGAAGGTATATCATATTCGACCTCTACTAACTAATGATAACTTAATGGACGCCAAAATACTCACCAACTGTGTCCAATGGGATAGCTCCAGCGTTGCCAGTTAGTAGAAGAGTAAGAGAGAGAGAGAGAGAGAGAAAGAGGAGAAGAAAGGGATGAGAGACGAATCTTAAACAGTTGTACGATGAATTTTTACATTTGGTTGGCTGTGGAGAATCTCAGGCGCACTATGGAATCTGCCATCCTACACGGCAATCTATTTAATTCAGGTTGGTGTCCTTTACTCCACTGATTAAACTTTTGGACTCACAGCTCATTTGTGACATCAACATCTTGAACTATGTTAAATCTATTTTATAAATTGTACTTCGCAAGATAGTAAGCATTGGAATATTTGATTCAGTAATACATTGAGAATAAATTGAAAAATGGTAATTCGTGTGAAGTAATAAACTGTTGTTAAGTAATATACATTACTTATACAGTACAGTATACATTTAAGGTAATTTAAATGGACAGCAAAATAACTTTGTTAGAAAAAGCTATGAGTAAGCTTACCAGATAATATGAAGTATCTTCTTCACTCTAGAAGAACCACATTCTCTGAAGATTTCTTAATGGACGTAGAGGATACTTTTGGAGCAATTGCCTCCATAGATATGGTTTATACTTTAAGGAGTGTTATGAGAACATTGTTGTAAGTAAAATGTAACTGGAATTTTTCTCTTTGTTATTATATACACTAAACGTTTCTCGTGAATATTGTTGGAGAAAAGCTTCTGAGATTGTTAAACGCTCTCAAAAGTACATCATTACACAAAGCATAACTACTAACAATTTTACAGTTATCATCACAACGTATATTACTTGGAAAGTACTGGACTAGAAAATTGAAACAGAAGGTTGATTAAGTTATGGGACGAATTTACGTTGGTCCTATCCTCCCAACCCTAAGAAGTGCACAACGCCATCGTTGTAGGCATGATATGGCAGTAGCAGTGCAGAGTTGCTGTGGGTAGAGTGTGACGTTACTACATTCCCGTTATGGCATAGAAAGTTCTTGATACGTGGATGGATCAGAAAAAGGTTAGAACAGCAAATAAAAAAATGATCAGGCATGAATTGGTGATGCTAAGAAGGATACATACCCATAAGTTTTCCACGTCATCGCCAAGGCGATTGAGACATTTATCAGACCGCCTGATCAACTTGTTGATGACGTCTTGGTAGAAATTATGCCCCTGCTCATTGAACAATTTCGTGGCATCTGTCTTGACATCATCGTCGGACGCCATTGCATTGGCTACTACTCAAGAATGGTAAATGTAAAACTGTCAAAACTCGCCACGTGTATATGTCATCATTTGTTGCACCTTCGGGTAAACAAATTACTTAGCTCCTATTTCGTGCATTCATAGATAGCTTGTATTGTTTTCTTTCTGATCCATTCACGTAAATGGCAGGGGTACATAGTTGCACTTTACGAAGAATTGTAGTATTTCAAGAATAATGCAGTGATGTAAAAGCAAATGACTTATCAGCAACTCTCTTGCGTGCCCAGTGGCGTATCCTGAGTTTTGAGGTTGGGCATGCAATGTTACTACTACTACTACTACTACTACTACTACTACTACTACTATTACTACTACTACTATTATTATTATTATTATTATTATTATTATTATTATTATTATTATTATTATTATTATTATTATTAAGAATTAATTATGGGAATAAGAGATGACTTCTATCTAATTGCTCTTTACAAACTTGCAATTCCCTCTTTCTTACTGTCATAGACCTCGAGTAACGAAGTTCGGTCGACACATGGGAGTTTCACAGGTGATTTACAAGTGTTTTAATAGCATGCCAGTTTTCATGCGAAAACTGGAACCGAAAAGGTGATAATTTCTTCTCGTTTTGGTGTTAAATTAAATTTTCCTGCAGAAAAAGGATAGGATGGCGCGGTAGGTATACAGAAGACACAGAGAGCAAGAAAGAATTTGATCATTTGTTGCCGCTCACGGAAATTACAGCTGCCACTAAGGAGGAAATAATTACGTTACTTCATAACTTTTATCCTTTTCTAGATGAAATGCGAAAATAGGAAGTATCCTCAGTAAAGTCAAGAAAATATGAGTATATAACACATTTAGATGTATATCTTGTGATTTTTCTGAAAATCCTCACATATTCCACACAGAATTCCACTCCACGCAAACTACAAACAACTTCCAAAATTACAAACATTTTGTGGAATTCCACATACATTGACGGCGCTGCAACACACTCTCTCATCTAGATGGCAACTATGCTCGCTGAATGCAACTTTAAGCGTTGCATGCATTTCGGATTTCTCCCGCGTGTTTCATCCAATACAACACACGTTTACAGGCAAGCGGACGATAAAGATCTTGAGTAGACGCCCACATAGATAGACGAGAATACTGCAGCGCCACACGTGAACAGTTTACTAAACTACTTACTGCAAGCGAGTGCCAGCTGCCAGCTTTCTTATTACGGGTTCTGGTCTAGGATATCAGGTGAAGTTCCGTAATTTCTCAAAATCTTTTCTATTTTCTCCGTGGAAAATAATAAAATAAATAAACTAGAATCCGAAGGCATGCAGTGCATGCCTTGCATTCATGGAGAATACGCCGCTGTGCGTGCCGCATTATTTAACAGCACAAGAATGGGTTCTCTCCGGAAGCGCTTTTCAAAATAAATAAACAAATAAATAAAAACCCGAAGACAGCGGGTACAATCAGCCCGAACCGCCGAGGTAGTTCTAGTGACCCATTTTCAGTTGGTCACGACATATCTTACCCTCTCGCCTGTTTTATGTGTCTTCTTTTTTTTGTTCGTGCTTTATCGGTATTTTTTTTCTTCATCTTTCTTCAATGGGTTTTATTTGTCCAGATGACAATAAAGCCGAACAATTCAGGTCATCTGTTTCATTGTTGTGTTGGCGGGATTTTATTTTTATTGTTTCTTCACCACTTTATTATTCAATTATTTCTTTGCATATTTTTATTGCCTTATTTCTTTGACAATATTTCTTTCGTTTAAAATCTTCAAATACAAATTAAAGGATCTGATTGTTGTTTTATTACGTTGTAATTTATAAGAGTAACCTCGTTAAGCAAAGGTTACCAGCCGAGATTAGAGATGATTATAAATGAACTCGTAGATCTTCAACCGGATCTGACTAAAATTATCGATGTGTCGAAAAATTATTTCGTCAAACTTCTTAATGTACGTAAAGGAGAAAAGCAGAGGAGTTTAAAATCCATACCGCAGAACCGTGGTTACCGGCATCTGGCGAGATGAAAGTCGAAATGTCACTAAAAAAATTGAAAATTTTCAGATCATCAGGAATAGACAATATTTCAGCCGAATTAATTAAAGCGGGCGGAACGGCACTAATCAAGGAATTACATAAATTGATAAGTGATATATGGAGAGAGGAGGAGCTTCCAAAGGAATTTAAAACCTCAGTAATAGTTCCGGTTTGTAAAGAAGGCCATAAATCGGATTGTAATAATGACCGCGGAATCTCGTTACTCCCAACATCTCGTTACTCAATCTTGTTACAAAGTACTGACTGATATCTTACTAAGTTGCCTAAGCGTTTACGTAGATGAAATAATGTTGATTTGGAAGAAAGAGATGGACTTTGGACCAGATTTTCGCCTTGAGACAAATCTTAGACGCGAAATATGAACACAATTCGACTAATTACCCGTCATTCACTGATTTTAAGAAAGCATATGATTCTATCAAAAAGGTAAAGTGATACAGTATCCTGGTACGATTTGGCATTTCGATACAAAACTTGCACAACTACTGAGGATGCGTCTTCTTGTGTCGGAAAGTTATTTCTAAGAGTACAGTGATGGTTGCTCTGTGTGTGTTGCCTGTATTGTCGTCGCGTTTTCCAGTCGAAGAAAATGAGTGAATGTGTTGGCCAAGGTGCGTGAATCAGGTTTTGCAAAAACTTGAAGAAACACAAGCTGAGAAAATTAAGAAGAAACGTGTTTTCGAGAGTGAATGTATGAAGGAAATTCAAATTAAATTCTGGTATTACCAGTTCAAAGAAGGGCAAACGTCAGTTGAAAGTGATGAGCGTCCTGGTAAGCAGAACACAAGAGATCATCAACAAGCAGATCAACAAACAGAACACAAGATCATCAACACAGTCAATGCAATTGTTAGAGAAAACAGGCTATAACGATCAGGCAGCAGCTCGAAAACTACAAGGAGCATCTTGTTTTATGGAGAAAAAAATTTCACTGTCGACCAGTGAAGGAATTATTTTATTTTTTACTTGTAAATGGATACTTATTGATCAGCGTTGTACACCAAATTTTGCATACATATGGCTTTGGAACTGAGACACGTCATAGAGGTACTCCGTGTACCAAATGTGTCAATCTATAATAATAATAATGCTCAAGATCTCACGTATGTGCAAGAAATATCTAGTATAGTTACTCCGCACATTAATGATTAATTATGAATTATGCATGACGTAGTATGGTTTACTTTTTCGGAATTTTAATGCAAGAAATGTAATTGCACTCATCAGTATAAAACATAATCAACTGTCATAAAAACAGTTGATTGATGTGAGCTTGGTATGAGCATAAGTGTTTGAGTACTTCTATTTTAGAAATTACATTTCTTACTTTCATATAATTTGTTTAACATGCCTCTGTGTTTGAAGGGAACACGAGGTTTTAATCGCTCATTGTTCCATCAAGCATAGAAGCGAGAAAACGAAAGCTGTCAAACTAGACTGAATTTATCAGTATTGAAGTTGAGAGATTACAGGTACGAAGCTGATATATGACTGCCCTCCTGGTCTAGTGGTTACCGTCGCTGACTACTGATCATGGGGTCCCGGGTTCGATCCCGGCTCTGCCAAGTGATTTTTCAAAGCGAGAGGGGTGGAACGGTGCCCATCCAGCATCGTGAGGACAATTGGGGAGCTGCTGTGAATAAAAGACAGTGGCAATCACAGTGAGAGCTTCGGCTCCCCTCTCCCAACCCGTCTGGTCAGCGTGGGAGCAGTAGATCAACTCCTTCCTTCGGGGAGAGGTCTCATCCACTAGTGGATTGAATATGGCTCTGATTTATTATTATTATTATACACCTAGGTATTAGAGATGGGCCAATAACAGTATTTCTCAATATTCGATACTTTCTTCAACAGTGCTCTACAATGTAAATTATTCATATGTAATTAAAGGAATATTCAAATATTTTCTAAATTTCTATCGTTTATACTTTTTGTTCGGTTGTAGAGTGAAACTAACTTTGTGGATTGTGTAATATGTTTTTAAGATTGGTGGTGTTATGAGACTCCAGCACGAGAATTTTTTCTAGATATTCGACAAACAGTAAGTTTATTGTTTGTGGGATCCACTTCAAAATAATTCCACATTTCACTCATAGAGTATTACACTAGAACACGAGTATTGCTCACCCTGCTACTTCGAGAAATAATGGTGGAACGTTGTCTTTAACGCGATTTTTTTTGTCATTTCTGATTTTGTTACTCCTGAGGATTGAGAAAAAATATAAGTGTTAAATAACGTATATACAAGTATCGAAAAAGTATCGTGCTTATTATTTAAGGTATTGAACGTTACCAATACCTTGCAAATATCTTGGATATCTTGAATCTATCCCTAGTGTGTGTCTGAGCGTTTATGAACTACACCGATAAACTTCGGGAGGTGATTCCTCACATCAAAAGAAGAAAATATTCCTCTTAACAAATTTTCGTAGTTGCGGAGCTTCATCACAAATGACGTCATAGCTCGATATATAATGACGTAAGCGGTTACGGTTCAGCAAATCACACTCGAAGTAGAACCCGCTACATCTACTTAAGCAGTGTTTATGATTGAGAGAGTGCTGCATGCACAGGTTTCGCAACCTAAGAATGCCATTGGCAAGGAATTCAATGGTTTAGTAGGGCAAGCTTAAAAATCTCCTCTACGATGCATTCGCCAACCATAAACATTTAGATCGATATATCGGGTACCACTTCGAGTGTGATTTACTAAGCCCATCCCGCTTACGTCATTACTTGTCGAGATCTAACGTGACTTGTGACGATGCCTTGTACCTTTAAGCGCCTATAGCTCCGAACCTATGGACATTTCGAAAATTTGTCGGAGGCAATGGCGGCGTAAGACAAGCTGGGGCACAGGGAAAGTGAACTTGATTGAGGCCATATCGCGAACACAATCGTGAGCGCAAACTGCTATTATTGGCCGTAATATTCTACTTCCCCAGCGGGAAACTGAGAGGCTCGAGGGGAATTAACTAGCCAAGACACAGAATTTCTCGTTCCCTCGCTATAACCTACGTGTATGCACAATAATGAATATTTAGATTGTGGAGAGGCTTGCGTTTCAACCATTCGATTACACCCAAGCGCACAAGTAAGAGTCCTGAGACGGTATAGTTATTGGCGTCCATCGAGGTGCTCTACGAGCGATTATTCACTTGTGTCGGCAACCGGCGGCTAGTGGGGTGAAAACCCAAAACATACGGCGAAATTAAGACTGAACGCTGACGAAACGTTGGTTGAATCTTCGTCAGGACAGGAACTGTAGGTGTGCTCTCTGTTTCACATTCACGTAATATACTGCATTTATAAATAGCGTGTTTTACGTTGATGAAAGCGCTAATAACAAGCAGCTGTTTAACGGGTTGCTTATATCACAGGATATATCTTCATACGTTCGGCTATCGTGAGATTAATTAAATGGGCCAATGAAGTCTCCTTGCTGTTGATGATATCAAGACTAGCTTGCTTGGTTTTAAAGCAATTATATTTTTTAACAATTGTATAAAAATTATTAACACTAATAAAAAAACGCAAGAAAGGCACTTCAAAGCACGCCAAAACAAACGAAACAAAAAGTAAAGAATTAGTAAACTATACATATGTGAAAACACAGAGACTAGAAATTATCTTTCTGGCGTCCATCTCCATACGGATCCTTGTCCTTGCACCATAAATGTTAGGAAAATATCACAAAAACTTTTTATACACTTCTAAATTTTAAACGCTAGGGAAATTGTGCAGGTGTATCTTAAAAATATCCTAGTTGGAGAAGTAGTTTACCAATATTTTATATTTGGCTACTTCCATTTTAATTCATTCAGGCTGGTCGATACCATGGTCGTGGATATGTGTCTGTCTTTTTTCCCTAAAAGTAAAGAGACCCGTATTTTTTGTTTATACGGAATCATCTGATGGTGTTGCTGAAAGGAGTGACGTCCCGGGAATACCTACCAAATTAGCTCTTGTAACTGCCAAACGGTGCAAGATATAAACAAGAGTGTTTCCTCTAAAAGTTATTAAAAATTTAGCGCTTGTTGCAAAGGAAGCAAAATCAACCCCTGTTTCTATTTAAAATTTTAAAATTGCTCTCCCATAGAGGTATTCCTGGGACGAAACTGCTTTCAGCAATATCATCATGTGATTCCGCAAATATGACTTTGGTATGTACATGTTTTGTTTCAAAGCTCTATGTGCAATATGAGCCGGCCTGGAATGGAGATTGAGAACCACCCTGTATATAGGATGCATTTTTTTCAATTCACGAACAAAAATCACTAAAACATTCACATGTTAACTATCGACAAGAAACTGAATTATAAATGACAAAAACTAATTGCATAAATACACAATAAATAAAGGACAGTTACACATTTTAGGGAGAATAACAGCACATGTACGGCTAGTCCGAAGAAACGGGAAAAAGGGACATTAAATTTCAGGTGTTCCTGCTTCTACTAAAAAAATTGAGAATTTTAAAAAGTTTTTTTTCCTTCTAGAAAATGGCTCCTCAGCAGTTTTTCAATAATTCAGAGCTCCGAAGTGCCCAAGCTACTCACTTTAGATGAAAGCTAAAATAAGATCCTTATAGAACTCGTTAATATCTATCATATGCAAAAAACCGTATCTCAATACGACTAATAGGACCCGAGTTAAAAATAATAAAAATCGCATATTTCGGATTAAATTTGGCAAC
>JAGDQP010029515.1:0-23310 GCA_022664845.1 Lepisma saccharinum | reverse complement strand
AAGAAATTGAAAAAATTCAAATCACCAGGAATAGACAATATTGCAGCCGAATTAATTAAAGTGGGAAGAACAGCACTAATCAAGGAACTACTTAAATTGATAAGTGCTATATGGAGAAAGGAGGACCTTCCAAAGGAATGGAAAACCTCAATAATAGTTCCAATTTACAAGAAAGGCGATAAATCGGACTGTAATAATTACCGCGGAATCTCGTTACTTCCAACCTGTTACAAGGTATTAAGTAATATTCTGTTAACACAAATGTATACGTAGATGAAATAATTGGAGATCACCAATGTGGATTTAGAAGAAATAGATACACGTTGGACCAGATTTTCACCTTGATACAAATGTTGGAGAAGAAATGGTAATACAATGGGACGGTTCATCAGCTATTCATTGATTTTAAGAAAGCACATGACTCTGTCAACAGGGAAAAGTTATACAGTATCCTGATACGATGTGGAATTCCGAAAAAACTGGTTTAGTGAAGATGTGACTTAGCGACCCCATAAACAGAGTACGGATAGGTAATAATAATATGTCAGATAGTTTCAAGATTCGCAACGGATTGAAACAAGGTGATGCATTGTCACCGCTACTGTTTAACTTTGCGTTAGAATATGCGATTTTAAAAATTAAAGGGGACAAAAAGGGACTATCATTGAATGGCTTGAATCAACTGTTCGCATACGCAGATGATGTAGATTTAATAGGGGACGATATAGATGCACTACAAAGCAACACCGATGTCTTAGTAGAAGCGTGCTGTGAGATAGGTCTACTTGTAAACATAGATAAAACAAAATACATGATAACAAGCCGAAATACAAGGAATGAAGGAAAAAAAGAAAACATTAGAATTAGGGATGAGGTCATAAAGAAAGTAAACAAATTCAAATACTTGGGAGCATACGTAACTAGCTAAAATGAGGTAACTGAAGAAATAAAAAGTCCCTTAGTATCGGGCAACGCATGTTTCTATTCAGTCCAAAAACTTCTATCATTGAGATTAATATCAAGGAAGTTAAAATTGAAAATATACAGAACGGTTATTCTGCCGGTAATACTTTACGGTTGCTAAAGTTGGAGTACGACCCTAGCAGATGAACATAAATTACGAGTGTTTGGAAATAAGGTTTTGAGAAAGATATACGGGCCGAAACGGAACGAGATGATTGAAGAATAAAGGAGACTGCATAATGAAGAATTCCATAAACTGTACGATTCACCAATGTTGTAAAAATAATGATATCGCGACGACTATGGTGGGCAGGCCATGTAGTTCGGATGGGGAAAAAACGAAGATTATATTCTATCCTGGTTGGAAGGCCGGATGGAAGGAGACCATTGGGAAGAGCGAGACAACGTTGGGAGGACAATATTAGACGAGATCTTCGAGAAGTAGGTGTTCGTGATGAAAACTTTCTTGATGTTGCCCAGGATAGAATTCAATGGCGAAAGTTTGCTACTGCGGCGATGAATTTGCGAGTTCCATAAGCCATAGAGTGAGTGAGTGGTTCGCTCAGTAAAGAATATGTTTATTTTTTCAAAAGTTTTATCTGAGAAAAAAAATACGGCCAATAACCTTCCTTCTTTACAAACTGCAACACTTCCCCGCATACTAGACGTTCTACCTCATAGCAGGAAGAACAACCTGAACAATTCTCGAAAGCAAGGTGATACGGTACATTTTAGTTGTTCCCGTTCATTTATTTTACTTGGTATTACTAAACCTTGTTATTCCATGAGAATAGAGCCGAAGCGAATTTGAAAGCTAGGGCGATTTAATTAACACTAACCCTTTTGCTACATTTTTTTCGGGAATTTAAAAGATGTTTGGTAGCTTATTGTATGATTCCACAAGAGTTACTCTCAGAAAAGGCATAATTTCTGCTGGATCCGTGTACTGAATGCCCGTACAAATTTTGTTACGTCTACGTATAAACAAACGCATATTGGTACATTGAACTATAAAAATATGCAAGCTACGAGGGAAAACCTGAAAGAGCACATCTAATTCATCAGATGACCTGTCAATTCCACCACGCAAAGTCAAAGCCACGCGTCTGACAGTCACGGAAAATCTTGGTTCGAAATATGGACTTCGACCACAATACTTGAGAACTACCTGAAGATGCAGTCACTGTCTCACCACTAGCACTTTGTGTTCCACTCCATCAGCTTGATCCGAGTTCCCTTCATCGATCTTCATCCATTACACTCTCCCTTTCACTTTCACTACTTGCATCCTTGTAATCTTTGTCAGTTATAGAATCATCACTTAAACCACCGACATCTGAATCTTCAAGGAATATCCATATTTCTTCATTAATATACTTGCGTTTCCAAATTCTTATATTTCCAAATTCCACTTTTGAAATAATGTTTCTGGATATACACACTTCACACTATCAGTTGGATAAATAAGTACCATTGAAAATTATCAGTGGGACTTATACGTCCCAGTTAGAAAAAAAGAAACCTGATAAAATGACAATGTCCACAACGAGTACAGGAAATGTACAAAAAAAAATGAAAACATTCTGAAAGAAAACATTCAAAGGAAACAAAAAGTGTTGTATTGGAAATTTGATGGAAGGACATCTACAGAGCACAGAGTTCAGCAAATATATAAGTAGTGACATGAGTGAATAACAACATACGATCTATTCCCACTGGTCATTCTACTTAAAAATTCACAGTCGTATTGTATTATCGAGTTACTACCAATGTGAAAAGATTGTTAATCACTCGCTGGTACAGTGTTAGTCACTTGAAAAAAAAATCTGGATGGCTGTCAATGGGACACATGTGTCCCACTGGTAGTGAAAGATACGATCTATTCCCACTGGTCATTCTACTAAAGCATTCACAGTCGTATTCAGAAACGCTTTTGAATAGCGCTGTACTAACGAGTGACTACCAATGTTAAAAGATTGTTAATTACTCGCTGGTACAATATTAGTAACTTGAAGAAGAAAAAAAAAACGTTTCTGAATACGGCTGTCAATGGGACACATGTGTCCCAGTGGTAGTGAAAGAGCTAAAGAGAGAGGTCATCGATTGCTCACAAGTTAAGCGCTATGATTATAACCCGTCCAAGTGAAGTAATTTTACTTGATTATAAGATAAGTTTAAAATCTTTAGAAGTGAACTGACAATATAATATGAGAATCAAATTAAGAATTGACATCTACACGTTATTACTTATCGTATCAGTATAAAGATAAAGATTTCTTAACAGCTTTCAACATTTCTTTATGTTTGTTTTCAAATTATATTAATTTCTTTTGAACTTTGAATTTTATTGTAATGTTCATATTTAATTATTTTAAAATTTATGGCAGTCTGAAGTTCTTGAATTTTTTTAAAAATATTTTATAACTTTTACCTTTAAAGCCGCACTGTGAAGTATGGAAATGTAGTGTTTGTTACTCTAAGAGAAGACAAGGAAAACACGTATATTAAAGAAGGAAACAGGCGGATATCTCTCGACGAAAAATTGGACGAAGCAATGGGATTTTCTGTTGTCATTAAGAAAATATCAGAGTCGGTGAGCATATTAGGAGAGTATATTCATACTTCGTAGCTTTTGCAGACAAGCTATGATTCAAAAACGTTATAGCAAAGTTGAAAGAGTTTGAGATTAATGTGGTACCAATATTTTTTAACTACTTGGAACTGTTAGCTTATTCTTAGTTTCGTGTTTACTTTTTCCTTATTTGTTTTGCTATTTGTGTTTGGTGGAATGCTCGATTTCTGCACAGTCAAGCATGTTTCCGAGTTAAAAATCATAGTTTATACTTCATAAGGCATTAGACATCTTTTTATAACTTATTCATTCTAATCAGACTAAGACTAATCAGACCTAGACTAAGTATCTTTCTAGCCACCCAAATTAGTAATTACGGTCTGAATGTAATAACTGCCTTTTCTAGTGAAAATTGTATACAAAATTTTGAAATTTAAAGAATTGAGCTTCATTTTATTCGAAATTGAAGTAGTTTAGAAAGTCGTTGACACAGAAACCGTAATCAGTATCGTCGTCAGCTTTGCAACGTTGAACGTCGTGTAGATCTTGAAAGGTTTGTCTATGTATTGTCTACACCAACTTACTTTTAAACATAAAACCATTGTGTACAAATGGAATAGAAGGTTGGTTACCATGAAAACCATAAGAGTGTGGATCTTTGTGTAGGTAAAATCGTCTCATCAACTCAAAGAATGTGCAGGGTTTGACTTTTTAGTTTCCGAGCAAATACACGTCAGAAGCCATAACTTAGTTGTAGAATGTTGGCTTCGCATTCGCAATGTTCTGGGTTCGAGATCATCGGCCGACCATCCTGACTGGGGTTTTCCAGAGTTTACCTCAGCCACCCAAGCAAATACAAGGATAGTATCTTCAACTTAGACCCTGGCTGATTCCTTCCCGCATCTACCCTGTCCCAACCTGAGCCATAGAGACCATAAAGAAATTCAAATTCAGAAGCCAATCATATTTAAATGCGAAATTAAAAGTTCGTTTTTATGGAAAGCAAAGAGGTACTACCCCCCCCCCCCCTGTGATCTTGGTGTCGTTCTACTTTTAGCAGGGTATAAGTGGTGCATTGTTTGGATTTCTAATTCATTGGTGACAGCGAGATTTATATTTTATATTAATAGGGCTAGAGAATGGAGAAGAATATTGCAGCCCTAGCCTCAATTCTAGTTAAAATTTAGGGGTACTAGGATCGTAGGAACAGAGAGTAGAAATAGTAGATTGCGACACCTCCTCATGAGGTCTATTTGGTTTTAAGTGGGCGGATCTTACTGATGATGAATTGGGTTCTTCTTGAGGGAGTGATAACAAGTAGGATCAGGAAGTTGTTTAAGGGCTTCAGATCGATAGCCATCGTAGGCCATGACTGCCGTGGTGGATTCCTTGTCAGCCGGGTAGATAATAATGTTCGGATCTGAACAAAAAGCTGAGATTGCTGTTAATTCTGCGGTAATGAGTTTGTGGTGAGAGTGAAGAGTGTCATTGATGTGAGAGTTAGCAGACTGTTTCGAAATGAACGACGTGTACAGTTCGACAGGATGGTTTGGAGGGAGGTGGGAGGGTCTTTACTGGAGGCTGGAAGGAAGTTGTTAAGGCTGAGATGTGTTTCGGTGTTTGAACTAGTGACCTCAAAGATGTCAGAGTGAGTGGACCTGTGGTAGCGCCACCTGAGGTAACGAGCAAAGGTGAGAAACCATTATGTAGGTTAGCTGGCTCAATATGCCCGGAAGGAGAAAATGAAAGGTTGTATGAAAAGACATTGTGTTCGGCGACTGTAGGTATGCGGGAAGGTAACTGGATGAGAGTATTTAGGTGTTGTGGATCAAGGAGCCTTCAGAGAGGGCAGACAGGCAAAGGCGAGAGATTTTAGATAGGTGTTTGGATCTCAGATTGAGCAAGAGACGGGAAGCATCTGTTGAGGTTTGGAATATGGAGAGAAATGGTAAGAAAAAGTAGTTTTCAATTAGTAATTGTAGTTCTAACAGAGTTCTAAGGCTTGATGAATGTGTAAGGACAGGGCTAAGACAATCAGATTGACAGTAGTATATTTACAGGAAAAAAAACTTGAAACCAGAGAGATTTGTCTTGGGAATTATATCTTTTGGTGTGACTTTTCGGTTAGGCAGAATTGCAGGAATTCAATATGTGAGAGAAAACGTGAAAAGCGTGTAGATACGAAAACGGATAATCCACAACATAATATTTCTGGAAACCCTGTTACCGATAGGAGTTCAAAATATCAAGTAAAACCTAAAGATACGAAGCACCACAAAGGAGCGTATAGTGTATACATACCTAAAGTTCTTGATACAGATTCTAAAAATAATATACTTGAGAACTTGTTACTTAAAACGATATATTTTCCAAAATCAGCATAATCAGTTGCTTTTCCAGGAATTCGATAAAGACCATGACAACGCTAAAAGCCTACTCGTGCTCGATCTCGATATTATCTAATTTGTCATCTTTAGTCGAAAAAAATCCTAGTGAAATGCCTTTAGTCTTTCAAAGCTGTTTCTTTTTCTTCTTTATTGGATCCGTGTTTGAATTGCATTGAATGTTTACATATTCAAAACAACATTTAAAAAAAATATTTTCTCATAAAAATTATAATACTTTCAAATTTTTTTTCAGGGAAAGTTGATTGTTGGACATAACATGCTTCTTGATATATGTCACATTGTGCATCAGTTCTGTACGCCTCTCCCTGAAAACTATGAAGAATTCAAGAAAACCGTTCTCCATTACTTCCCAAGGTTAGTATAACTAGAAAGCATTCATCTCTTATTATGTCTACAGAATTGTGCTGCGCGAGTGGTTGACATGTAATGCAATTATTTGAAAATTTATTGATTCTCGTTACCATGACGACGATAAATGTATTAACATCCCATTGTGGTTGAAGCTTTAAGGGTATTCTCCTACATTAGTTTGTCAAGGTTTATTGTAGTCGGTTTAATCGTTCTCTCGTTATGGTTGAATATGTGTTTAATAATTGAGTCCCGTTACGATGGAAATGGTAAAAAAATATTCAACATTCTAATATGGTTGAAGCCTGGAGAATATTTCCCAACAAAATTATGTCAAGTATGACGGAAATCGGCTGTATAATTCCTTCGTCATTCTCTAATACGTGTTGAGTAATTCAATATCGTTACCACAGAAACCACAAATGTAACATTCAAATACACTTAAAACATCAAGATAAGAGCATTTCTCAATATTGTTGTGTCAAGTTTAACTATAATCGGATCAATCGTTCCCTCATTATTCTCTAATATAGGTTTAATAATTAAGTTTCGTTACCACGGAAATGGTTAGCGTTCTAATATTTTAATGTAGTTAAAGTCTTATGAATATTTCCTGCACATGTCAAGTTTAGCTGATATCAATCAATCATTCCAAAATAATTAAATCAAATCCCATGGTTAACCTTGCGGACTTTAGTTCGATACTGGGCTGTAGTCCTACTGCTGACCATCCTGAATGAGATATACCAGGGTTTCTCCAGTTTCACCGGGTGAATGTTGAGATGGTTCTAGTTGATATCTTCCCTACATTTATCTCTGGAAAACGGATCACCAAAGCAAGTTATCTACAAGGAAAGGCTATTTAAATATTGTGAAGAGAAAAATAATTTTTTAACATCAGTCTTTCTGAATTATTCCCATCTTTTGCAGGTTATTGGATACAAAACTTCTATCAAGGAATAGAACATTTAGACACCTTATTGAATCGAGTGCTCTTCCCAGTCTCTTTAATAGACTTTCAAAACCACCATTTGGAATTCCAGTCATAGGTAAGTCGTAGGATACGTGTATAGTGTATAGCTATTCAGTATTCATAAGTTTACAGTACGCTTAGAATGGTGTACTATAGTCATTCTTACCTATTCTTGGTACAAGGACAATGATAAAAGGAAAAATAAATATATGTATTACAACCTTCAATAACTCTAGCCCGTTTTCTCTGTATTTTCAACACTTTTAATTCCACAATCTTATCTCGAACTTACACGCTGTTCAGTTGTCAACTGTTCCACGCGCCATACAGCAGTCAACTGTTCTCCAAACGATGCGCCGTCTGCTACGTGTCGCTACTGTCGTCCTAGTCTTTTGTTCTATCCACGTGTGTGCGTCTCTCCTCCTCTACAGCAAGTCTACGGTATTACTACCGAAATATCGCAAGTACTCTACATATTTGTGTTTAAGTGTGTATGTTCGCCTATGGAACAAAAGCTGTAAGTATATCCCTTTCTTCTTATCATAAATTTACCTTAAATTAAAAATAAGTTGTATCTGGAGGTTGGTCAGAATATCTTGTCTTTTCTCAGGCATATATCTATATTGACTAGAACCTTTCACTTCACAATTGCTTTCTAATTAGAACATGGATCGTACTGTTGTTCTTACACAAACCAAGGACAACATGAAGTTGGTGGATGAATGTGATGCCAAGCCTGTGTTGCTATATATTTCCATTGTTTGGAAATGAAAATATTCTCAGGCTGTAATTGGCTTGTGCCTGGAGGAATTGTTTCCAATTGCAAACCTGGGTATGGCGCAAATATGATCCTGTTATCCACTCTCCGAATACTGAAGGATGATATCAGTGCCTTCAACAGATGCTATCAGCGTTTGGGTGTACTTTCATAAAGCTTTCTGGATGCCATTCTCGAAGTAGAAGCCTCAACCATTATCCCTTCATGGTGTACGATGCCCGGGCTCACTCGGGCCAGAATAGCTTGGGTCCTTTTAACACTGAAAACACTAGAAAGATCATTGTGTAATGTTGATTAAAACGCTTTAGCTTGTGTTTGTATCTTATATATTACTCTTTTGACTCGACAAATAAAATATTTGTTTATACTCTGATGATTCAATGCTCCGGTTATACTTTTTAACATCTCAGGGCTCATGGATTCTTTTTGGACACGAGACTATGGGCTAAGATGACGCTGATGTAGACAATTATCCCGCAACACACTGCTCCAAGTGAGTGCCACGCACAGCACAGTGGAGACTACTGGTTCACCATATCTGGACAATCGAGTTCTGCTACATAAAATATGCTAATTAAAGCATAACAGTCTAGCATACTCCCTCAAGTCTTAGGGGTAGTTAGATAAAAAACGTGGGATTTATACGATACGAGTGCAGATAATTTATTTAAAATCTTACACCAGAAGCTCTCTCTACATAAACCAAATTACATGTTTTAGTTGCACTTGGCCAAAAACCTTCTATAATTCCTAACCTTTATACTGTTAAAGTTCATTTCTCTGACATAAATCTTTTCTCTCGCTCCGCTCAATTACAATATAAAATTATATAAAATCTTATTCTTGCCTTTAAACTCCTTAATCCTATCACTAAAAGCTGTTTTATACAAATTATCTCCCATTTTCAACGCGCCCGACATCTTTTCCAATGTATTTAAACAAGAATCACAGTTTATAACAATTCATTTAGCCATTCTCATTTACCTCAACAATAGATCTTTAAAATAAATCAAGATAATCTATTTCTCTAAATAGATAAAATTCTCCGTTGTAATAATCAATTCTAAATTAAATTTTGGTTAACATTAAATAAATAAATCAATCAAACGTTTCTTCCATAAATAATTACCCCACGTTACTCTATATCATACCAATTATCTTTATTTGCGGAGAAAGCCACTAAAACTGTATATGCACAGGCATATTTAGTTTTGTTAGTGTTATCTGTACCCATTTCTGCTTGCCTTGTTCCAACATAATTTCAAAGTTCACATTGTTTCGAATTCATAATTAAAACAATGTTGGTCAGCATTCACAACTTGACTGCTTAAGTAACCATTTTCATTGATAATTTGAAGAAATTTTGCGAAAAAATTCTTACACCTCCGCATCTTTCTCCTTCTGGCTAGCCAAAGATTTAACGGTAACTACTCTTACCCCTTTACGTGGGCTGAATTAATTGTAATTTCGCATGGAATGTACCCTCCAAGAGAATGTTTTGAATTTATCGTCAACATTCAATTCCTTGACTCTTCTTATATCACACACACACACACACACACACACACACACACAAATCTTCAACACACGGCTTCTCTTGTGGCTTTGAACTTATTCCTGACGTAGTTATGAATGTTGACCACAGCATCTCTTCACCGGATCCGGGTTTTCAATTGTTTTCTCCATCAGTCGATCCTCGTGACATCTATTGATGTGTCGTGAGCAGTAGGACGAGCTGGTTTTAGCTCACAACCTTCTGGTGCGGCGTCATATGTTTCCATTACCTTTCTAATCTTCTTCATATCATACTTTGAGACTTTTCCTGTTGATGTAAAGGCACAGAGTCTGGGTCATCATTCCTCTCCTTTGATGAATGCAGCCCAGAGGGTTAATCACTGTACACAATGTCATCCTTATAGGCTTTGATGCTCATATCATTGATGTTTACTTCGGACAGCATAATCTGGGTCATTGTCACAAGCCTATGTACAAATCAGTAGTTATTTACCTTTCTAATTTGGATCTGTTCGAATTTTATTGACATATTTTTTTTATTATTTTCTGATGTAATAGCTGTCTGTCCGCCTATTCACAGTCTGCAGACAATTTTCTGTTTATTAGTAACGACAGATTTCTTTGCCTAGCTGAATTTAGACTCTGGGTTTAATGAGTATAAATCTCTTTTTATCTCAGGTATATTTCCTTAAAAATACTTATATCCGTAGATGAAAAAAATGTAGATAAAGTATTGAAATATATAAATTAAAATTTAATCCACTTTATTGTACTTACGGTTAATTGCAATAATTCTTTATTATTCTTTAGTAAGTTAAACAAATTCGCTGACAATAGTATTTGTAATAATTTTAATGAATACTTTTCTAATGTGTTAATTAATTGTTGATGATTTTATTTTTATATGTGCAACTAAGATATTTTGAATATGCATATAGGTCTACTTATGTAATTGGATAATTCTTAATATAATTTTTATACATTATAAGTAGTGCATACAGGCATATAGAACATGTTCATTGTTGAACAAGATTTGAAATATTCTCAGTTCTTTATCTAAAATGAGTTATCAACATAAAATTTTGTATGCTAGTCTTTTTAAGGAAGTTGAATGAAAGGATACATACTTAGGTAAAAGTGTTTAATGTTTTTTTTTTCTGTGCTATAGAGCCGGCGAAACAAGGGTTTGGCTATCACTCACATGAAAGGAATTTTCACCAAGCAGCATGGGATGCTTACATCACTGGACTATGTTTTATAGGAATGACACAATATCTTGGTACGTAAAACGATTAACATGTGACGTGATGTTTTAATATTTCATTTACTTCAAAATATTGAACGATTCTAACCCTACATTTAGTTATGACAATCACAGAAGAAAACAAAGTAAGAAAAAAATATTACGTACATTGCCATAACAGATGATTAATAAGTGTGATTCGGATTATTAAGACGCCATTTTAGTCTGTTTTATGATATCTGAGATAATTTTAATACGTTTCTAGCTTTTGTGAACAAGATGCCACTGCTTTTATTGGTTATATAATTGCATATTTTGGCGAAATAGTATATAAAAGCATATTTTCGTCATAGTTAAGTAGTTCACAAGATATCTATTGTTCATAAAATCTGTACCTGAGAACCAGAAACATGTAGTCCAATTTTCGCCATAACGTGATTAATACAATTTTGTACAGTATTCGCAAGGCTTTACATAATGACTCCTCTTGTTGTAAACATATTAAATAAAGTAAAAAAGTAAGTTCATTATGTAGTTTCTTTATTTAGTTTCTATGTGAAAGGAAGTAGCTTTTTTATCTTCTTTCTCGAATGCAAGGATTTGTGTCTTACGCTCTTCTGGTTCTCAGGTGCAGAAATAATGTTTGTACAGCTACTGCAAAGAAATTTTGCTTGCCCTTCCCCCTTTCCTTATATATACCATTACCTTGCTTGGCATATTTTAATGTAGGTATGTCAACTTTGAACCGCAAACACCAATAGTTGGTTTGCTTTTATTCTCAATATTCAATTAAAGATGGCTCACGTTCTATTGTCTACCTTTATCGCTTGACAGGATAATTTTCTCCCGTCTTCATCTTCATTAGCCACCAGTTGATATTACTCTTGAATGTTGAATAGATACAGTTGCAGGGAGGGAGGTACAACCACCCTTTATTACTTAAGCTTTCTGTTTCGGAACGAATGTTAGGTATTATGGGAGACGACAAATTCAGGGTGATCTAAGAAAATTTATATAGATATTTTCCACTTCATTCTTTGTTCGATATTGACTAACCCTGAATTCGGGCACGTATTTAGGGGTAGTCCGGGGGGTCCGGAGCACCCCTAAAACTCAAAGTTTTATGGAAAAATAGTATAACTTTAGGCGTAATTATACATATTTAATATACATTTCTTGCCCAGACACACCTTAGATCCCTCCCAAAACCAAGTTCTGGATACATGCCTGCCTGAATTGATTTAGATCTTTGAGCAATAGTGTAAAGATATTTTTAATAATAATGAGAATAATGATGTTTATCATAATGATATTTATTTTTACATTTCAACACAATTTTGAGACAAATCTTCTCGTTCGGGGGGATTAATAGTGACAGTGAAAGTCTCGTTAGAAAAAAGTGTCACTGTGTATAGAGGGCCAGTGGATAGGAGGTCTGCGGCAGCGTAGAAGTCGTCAAAGAGGTGGGGAAGTATATCGTTTATCCTACTTTTGAGATTCAGTAGAATATGTAAAAAGATAAGGCGGTCGTATAACTCTTGAAGAGATTGACACGGAATGGAATGCGGATGATATGTCGCTCCGGAAAGCCTAGCTAGTAGAAAATATTATATCTATCTATATATATGCAACAATGAAGATGGAAATAGAAGAATTAGCACAATTAAATTCCTCCCCTCCCCAAGTACAAGTGCCCGTAGCTTAGTTGGTAAAGTGTTGGCTTAGCAATCGGACGACCCTGGGAACGATTCCAGCGGGCGCCCATCCTGACTGAGGTTTTCCAGTTTTTTTCCTCTGTCCCACTAGGAAAATGCTGAGATGGTACCTACTAACTATATCTTGGGCAACTACCTTCCAACATCCTCTCCTCTCACCCTATTCCGGCTTGAGCCTAAGATGCCTAAATGAATTCAAGTTCACCTTCCATCTTCAGCAAACTTGTAGTGTGTGGAGGAGAATTCGTTCCAAAATCTTCAGTGGGAAAAAATTCCCCGTTCTTCCAAGATTTTGCAACCTACGTTACCTGTATACGCTTACCAATAAGTTGTTGTTAATACAAACTAAAAGGAAGAAGATAACGAAAACCATACTTTTCTTCAAACTTTTTAACTATCTTTAAGGCCTTATTTTCAGTTTAAAGGTCATTTTCAGCACATAGAAATAGAAAAAAAATACGTTTTTGGATCATAGAAATTAGAACCTATTTATATGGAACATAAAAGAATTAAAGAAGACAACTTGAGGCTAATGAAATGAAACGAAAGCCATTAAATATGTTTTCTTGAAACAAGTTTCTAACATATGTAGGTACGATTCTTCTTGGATTGTCAACCAGGTCAAAATCTAACTCATAGCGTAACGAATGAAAACAAATTCTATAAACTTTTATTAGATAGATTTTCATCTAGTTTCCTTGCCAACATTTCTACAATAGTGTCTATCCTCGAAAAGTTGACATGAGATGAATTTTATTTAGTGTTATTATAGTCTTACGTTTCTTGAACGTTATACTTCTGTAAACGTTGCATAAGAGATGTAATCTAATTTAATTGTAGGCCAACAATTCGAAAAGTTGAACTACAAGTTTGATTTCATCTAGTTGATCCTGAGAAGAAATTATTAGTTAGGAAAGGTGTAGGGTTGGTGTATTTCAACAACGACTTGTTTTCAGACTGGAGAAAATGGAAGTGCCATTTAATACGCTGACGGGGCTCCTATTAAGTACAAAAGTGGATCAGGGATAAAAGCACCAATTGCATGAAGTAAACTCATATTATGAAAGTTAATCCAACCATCTTTGTTTCTTGGTTGGGAATATTTGAACTGTGGATATATTGAGCAATTTTCTGTCTTCCAATCTTTTTTATGAAACCGGACAGAAGATAGATAAGGGAAATAGACCTTCAAAATTACACATGCAATATCAACTTCCAAATTGTTTTGCAATGAAATGAAAAAGTGTCATGTTACACAATTCAAAATTTTACATTAGTAAGAAATAATTTCTGTTGAACGTACAGTTACAAACAAAATTTAATCTGTGAAATGAGAAGTGTTAAATCACGTCCCACGTTACTAATATTCACATGAAAAAGTTTTATTTAGTTGCGTACACTGATTCCTTGGAGTCATACATTAAATCTAACTACGATCGTCTTTTAAAATAATACAAGAGATCTATTTACTTTCTAATGATTAATGTCATCGTCATGACATTGATTTAAACATTGAAACATACATAGAAAGGTTACGCAGAGTTACCATATTTCATGAAGGGAAAAGGATAATATTTTACAGATGCGCTTTTATTATCTTTTTAACAATCAGTTTACATAAACACATCCCTATTTCTTAATCTTTTAATGCATTTTTTGTCTATGACTAATTGTTGTTGCGAAGGGAGTTAAGTTTGTTTTAAAATATATTATATATATTGTTTAAAGGAATACAAATTGTTTATTTAATGTTTAACCTGTATTTGTCCAAATATGTTCTCAGGCATACCTAAATGCTGTCTTCTGTGCTCTACAATGAAAGTATTTAATGTTGTTTTAGCCCCCAGTTTCTAAATCTTTCTTTAGAATATACTTTTCATTGCATGGCTCTAAATACAATTTAAGACTTAAAATGACACGAGAAACATCCTTTGTTTGTTGTAAATCATAATTTGTGAAGAACATATTTTATTAGTTGTTTGGGACTTCCACATACGAATGTTGCTTAAGTGGCATATGTATATTTAAAATAGTATTAAATAATTAAAGTACCCTTAATAGAATCTGGAGTTGATTTTTGCACTCTTGATTTTGCATAAGGAAAAATACCCTCTTTCCATTGACATCGTATGCTGTATAACAAAAGTAAACTGCAAAAGCTTCAACAATTTAGGATGGTTTACAGCATTCGATAGAAAGATATACTAAAGTTGAGCATACATCATAAGAGGTAATGAATTAGTCAAAGAGCATAATAAGTTCAGTTAGATCAGGTGCTGGCATGCGAGGAAGGGAAACAATTCAGTCCGATAGGTTTGCTTCTCTGATAGGTAATTGCTTACTGATTTGTATATATGAGAGCGATTTAGATATTGGATAACCAAGCTTTGACTGCCCCTGTTTCATCGCATTTCATCGCCTGAATTAATTGGATATCTGACTTCTTCTAATGAGTATTAGAGAACTCGCTGGGGACGAATTTCTTCGTACGATTTTATAGAAAATCAGGATTTTATTTTATTCCGAAAAGGAAATCAGCCCTTCACACCCATTTTGTTATTTTAAAGAAAGGCATGTCCGGGTAAAGAGAAAATATAATAACCCTGAAACTCTGTAAGCTCCCGAAAGGGTGAACATTAAGAAAGAAAAATGTAGCTAAGGTTTTCCAGAGAGTTTTAACAACTTAAGACTTTACTTGAATAAATAAATAAATAAATAAAATAAAATAAAAATTAAAAAAATAAAATATTAAGTTGCCTGGACATCGTTGTCATTAAAATATATCGCACTCCACAAATAATACTGTCACAACTCAAAATTTGTGAATTGTGAGTTTTTTTTTTTTTACATATTCGAACTCCTGAAACTACATTCTATGTGGTAATATAACTCACATAAACGTACTTCTTCTACAAGCCACGTGAGAGCGCTATTGTAAGTATTCCACAATCGCAGTAAAATATTTGTGTCGTTATTGAATTTTTTATTTATAGCCTTTAGGCATCTAAGGCTCAGGCCGGGATAGGGAGGGGAAAGATTTGGGAAGGTATCGGCCAGGGCCTATGTTGAAGGTGCCATCCCGGCATTTGCCGAGCATGACTGAGCAAAAACCTCAGTCAGGATGGTCTTACGTTGGGATCGAACCCACGATCTACCGAATGCTACACCAAGGCTTTGTCACTGAGCTATGGCGACTCCGTAATATTTGTATCCATCCTCAATACTAGCACTACTTGGTTTTAACACAATCTCACAATAATGACACTGATCAGCAACAGAGAACTTTAAAATGTAATATTCTTTAAGCAGTATCCTGTTACCATTCATTCTTCATTTTCAATATAACTATCAAAATCATCACAACGTTCAATAGCGATATCCCCAAAACTAACTTTTAGGTAGAAAAATCTACCTATTGAGATCGGTAAGATATCTATGTATATATTTATAATAATAAATCACAGTCATATTCAATCCACTAGTGGATGAGGCCTATCCCCGAAGGGAGGAATTGGTCTACTGCTCCCACGCTGACCAGACGGGTTGGGAGAGGCGAGCCGAAGCTCTCACTGAGATCGCCACTGTATTTTATTTACAACAGCTCCCCAATTGTTCTCACGATGCTGGGTCAATACCGAAATTTTTTAGCCCCACCGGGAATCGAACCCGGGACCGCTGGCACTGAAGTTGAGCGCGCTACCGACTAGGCTACGTAGGAGCTCATACATATATATATATATTAACACGCTAGCGGCCATAAATTTGAAGATATTTGAACCAAATTTTAATATGTTATTTCTATTTTTAATAGCTCGGCTAAGTTCGTTAATGAGCAAATTCAGCCGAAGGGGGTGGTCGGGGGATGGGGTTGAAATTTTGAAAATATACATTTATATATATATTTACACGCTAGCGGCCATAATTTTGAAGATATTTGAACCAAATTTTATTATGTTTTTTTTTCTAGGCTTAATAGTTCGGCTAAGTTCGTTAATGAGCAAAATCGGCTCAAGGGGGTGGTCGGGGGACGGGATTGAAATTTTGGAAAAAAATATATATCAGCCCTATGAAGTTTAGAGGGAAACTTTGTCTGCATAAATTATAGTACTCCCTATGAAGTTTACGGTAACCCCAACGATTCAAGGTTTGTAGGGGTACGAGTGGGGGTGGGGGTGGAAATTCGAAATTTTTAAAACCACGTCTTGTGGTGTATCGTTGAAAATCTCTTAATGATTAATCTACAAATCAATAACTAGTTTCTCGATAGCGCTTATATAAGGCGAGCTTTGAATTTATGAAAAAAAAAAACCTTCGAGATCTACCTCAGCCTGTAGGCCTGCCGAAAGTTTGTTTTTTTTTGACTCGTGACAGTATTATTGCAGGGGAAGGATATCTATTCATTTCACATGCGAAATACAAAAGGATAAAAATATCTATAATGAACATTCAATCAATGTAAATCTTATTTAGTTTTAAATTACTTAGACAATGAATTTACCTATTGGAGACACCATATTGAAAGTATCAGTAGAATCCCACATAGCAGAGTACATCCCTGGGACGTCCCATTTAGACCCCATTAACGTCAGATTTCTCAAGCTCCCATAGCGATGTCCTAAGGACGTCCGTGGGATAACTCTGTGGGCAATACAAACAATTCATCCCGTATGGAGGTCCCCTGGATGTCCCCCAGAAAGCCGTGCGGGATTACCTACCTGGAATTTCTATAAATTAAATCGACCTTACTATTATTATTATTTAATTAATTATAACTATACGAAGAATATGCCTTCGTATAGTTATACGAAGGATTAATTATAACTATACGTCCCATGGATGTAAACGGGACTTAAACAGGACGTCCTACGGACGTCCCGATATCCTGCCAGGAGATCCGTAAGATTTTTCCTGGGACGACATTTTGCTATGTGGGATATAAGCCATTCAAATACGATTGTGACATATTTTTTTCTGTGTAGTTTCTAACAATATTATTAAAATCAATAACCAAGTTTTTAATTGTATACATCTTTTTTGTTTCTAGATATTAAAACAAGAAGGGGTGAAGTACTAGTACCAGAATCTTCTGATATCAAATTAAACACTAATAAGTAAGTTATTTTGCTTCTAATTTGTCATTCTCTTCCTGTTACTTTTTTCTTCGATATCCTTTAAAGTTAAACAAAGAAAGCTAGATACAAATTATGACAAATTGATAACATACAGTTTTAATAAAAGATTATATAAAATTGTAAATGCTAGTCAAAGGTTGTAAATCCAGATATACTAATGCTATTCTAACCGGTTGTAAACCTGGTGATCTCTTTTCCTTACTAATGCAGTGGATGTTTCCATGTGTACTTTCACGATATTTGTTACAATTGAGATGTCAAGTACTTGTGTAAAATATTTTAATTGTAGTATTCGCTAGATAGCACAGCCGATTTTATTGTAGTTAGTTAACTCTCAACCTTTTGATGTTTGACTTAGGCAATTGCGTATAATTTCGTAGTAAACAGTTTTCAGCGTAACTACAACTAACTTGCACAAAAAGAGCATAGCTTAAAGCAGTTAATTTTACTTTCAACTTATCCAAAATTACTGTAAATCTATGTCGAAATTCATACCTACACTTTTCAGACATGGTTTCGTTTGGTACTTAGAAAATAATGTAATCATTAATTTCCAGTTATTTTATTGAATTTTTACGTTCTTGTGCATTCCTGAATAGTAATACAGAACTGATAAATTTATTAAGATGAAAATGACAGGTTATTATTACGCTAGCGTATTTAAAAGAAATGATAATAATTAATATGAATATAGAAACGGACTGACCTAACAATTGTTCACTGAATAGTTGTTAATGTTATTTTTGTGCGTTTGATATCTGAGCTTACTGGTATTGAATCATTTCTGTTTCAATTGCAAGTAATATTTGGTATTTACTAATACTGATAGTTTTGATTGTACAGTATTTCAACGCATTGTAAATGCAAAGTTGCTGACCCAGCTACAAATATTACGAATACAATAGTTTGAAATGAAACCGTTTTTTTATTGTTTAGAAGTTATTAGAAATTCAAAGAGCATTATCTTAACATTATTTGTTGTTATACTATAATTTTCATATTATTTATTAATGTTATATTTTCTTCTCTTTGTTCATTCTTTTTCTTTGATACACTACGGTTTTTAATACACAATTTTTCCATTATTTTCTATTCTACTTTCTTACATAGTCAACGTTTTGTTTCAACACCAACAAACGTAACTTACACAAAAAATGCTAGTAGTATGTTCTGTTAAACAAGTTTCATAGTGTAGTGTTATTGCAAAAGTTACAAAGAAAATAATGAATCAAAACCCAAATGCAGAAATTGAACCAATTCTAATTTTAATCAAGATGATTTTCTAAATTAATATTTGCCTATTTTGTTATCCAAGAGTGCAGAGTGAAAGAAGTCTTGAAGAGTAACAAAATGAACATCCAAACGAATCTATTACTTTTTATACATATTTTCCTTTTTGTTTATTTCGCTCAATGTTCAAAGTGTTTTCATTTCCGTAATTATGTCGTACGATAGCGCAGCAAAATGTAGGATGTGTAACAGAAATAATTAAATTGTAACTTTAGGAAGTCCACGGTCCTACAATCAAATCTCACGTAAGAATACATATATTTAAAAAAAAAAAAAAAAATGCGCTCCGCACACTAATGCCGTGTTAAAATAATATAATTCAATTTTGATATAATTAGAGACCCCTCATTATAACCATAATAGTGTACAGTCGTTCGGATATGAACAATGTCGGCTAATATATATGAACGTACTTAACATTTTACACGTTACCTTATGCTTTTTCTTATTTGAAAATTTAATTGTGCTCATTATAATTATCTCTAGCCAGCAACTACTTATATTTTTATTCCGCAGCGGTGTAGCCTAAGTTTCATGATAAGGATAGCTAGACTAGTGCAGAGAAACATACTCCTACTTTTTATTCATCCATCAAGGCATAAAAACAAGTGTAGAAGATCAGGGAATGGCTGGATGGGTGAGAGGAAAGAACGCACTCGGAGAACGAGTTCTGAAGATTGATGGTACAAGTAGAGCGATAGCTGAAGAACAATATAACAGATAGGAAGACGAAATACAGATAAAATAATATATTACTTTCGTTTTAGAAATAGATTCAGATACAGAGGAAGGAAAAAAAGTTTCAAGTAATATTTCACAAATATTACGGAATGAAAGTTGTTTTTCAGTATTTTTTTTTAATATTTCGTTATTAGTGTAAACAAATGAAGGATACTCGGGAAGAAACAACATAGTCCAATAAATGCAAAAATGAGATATTAGCACCACTGTGTGCTAGGCAATGTACTGTATGATCACATGAGATCATTACAAGGAAGAAGCTAATGTTGTCTGAACTATGATGATTAAACGAAACTGTGTACAGAAGAAGAGCCAACAACGTCCTTCCAAATCACATAAGAACTGACGTAGTCCAATGAAATGCGACCGGATACATGCATTTACCAGTAAACCTCAGTCGGTCTTTCTCTTTTGTGATCCATTTAATGGACGTAGCAGGGAGTTTATGTTGCTGAACGTGCGATTTGACATATTCGCAACCACTGCGTTGTTGTTGAATCTTTTAAATGATGAATTGAAATATATTTATGGTCTTCAACCATCTATGCTTTACTTAGGGATAAAATATGGAAAAGGATGCGTGAGGGAGTCGTCCAAAGCCTAAGTTGAAGGTACCATCCCGACATTTGTCGGGTGAGAAAGAGTTGTAAATGATGAGTGAGTCAGACTGGGCGACATCAGGTTCGGTCTCCGATAATGAACAAACGTCGCGGCCTAGTTCACTGACGTCTGCAGAAAAGTGAGGAACAATGGGGAGACTGAAAGATATTGGAAAGAAACTACGGGGCAGCTGCCACGAGACTAGGGAGAACTGTAACTGAAAAAAGATTCCAGTGTTTCAGGAACGTGTGTATTGTCACTGTTATAGAACGTGCTGAAGGTAGAAAGTCTCAAAATTCATTTCCTACTCGTGTAATCACTCTGCATTCTATACAAAACTCCCAACAGCGACAAGACCTATCCACCATATAAAAATGCTTAAAAAAAATTCGCAAAGAGAAGTTTTAATTGACCAAGCCATTCATCAGTCATCACTATAAAAAAAAAATAGAACGACACATGCAGTGAATCTAGATTGTGGGCAAAGCGCCCCACAATCAGTGTACAATATTGTCACCAAAGTTCCTGCCGAGAAATGTCTCAATTCGAAGAATTTATTGGTGTTGTGCAGAGAAATTGTGCCGTCGTGGGTGAGCAAAAAGGCCCTCTTGCATGATGATACCGAAAGCAATTTTTGAGTTATTAAAACACGTTTATTTTACAGAAAGTGACTATTTTATTTCCAGCACAATGATGTTCTAACTCAACTCCGAACTGTTGAGTTAGAACTGCTATTTCATTCCTAACATAACGGAGTTCTATTCTCATACTATCAGGTCTCCCACTGGGTCACTGTTTCTACTAAAAGTAACTTTTTGCCGATAGCCCCTAAGAGTCTTCTAATTTCATACAACGGTCACTTAAGTTACTTTTTCCTTCAAATTAATCAAAATAACTTGTAGATTAAAAAAAAAATAAGTCAAACATGTGCGCCAATTTAAGATTATGAGTGTAGTAATCTAATGTTCTTTTAATTCAGAATTGTTTATTTAGTATCTAAGTTTATGTTCATTTATTCAGTGTTCGTTTATACCGCTTTTGGTTGTTGATACAAAGTACGGCGTTCGAATCCGTTCATTAGCCATTTGAGTAGCACCACCACAAAAAAAAAAATTCAACAAATAATTAGTACATATTCACAAACTTAACTGAGTGTAAAAGAAAGGTAACTACAACACAATAACGTAGGTAGCTGATGATTCCTGCACTTGTCTAGCCCATTGTTTATGCAGTGAGCCTGCGAAAGAGAAACTCAACATTTATAGGTCTGAAAAGTGTTAGGTAGTTATTTTGGGTAACAATTAAGATAGTTTTGTATTATTGAACAATGCTCTGTGGGTACTTGGATACGACGTTGTCGAGGTATTAACTATTGTTCGGATCACATGATATATTCCCTGAATTACTTAAGCAAATCCAAATAAAGATTTGGGAATAAATACAAATAGCGATTATTATTATTTACTTATACTAACAACGGCGACGAGGAAACAAGATCTGAACTCACGAGAGCATGTACTACTAGATCATATATTTGGCAAATTAAGAAAACATAGCGTAAATAAGGTGGATTGATCTTTTACATTAACGCAAGCGTAGAACCAATCTCTGATACAGTTTGCTGCTACATTGAAAGTTCAAGCGGATGAGTGTAATTTTGGTGCAGAATATAGAACAATTGTATTAGAACAATTTGTACTGGGTTTGGCAAACCTTGAAGATCAGTACTTTTTACTGCAACATCAGAACTTAACGTTAAGCAAAGCAATACATTTATTATCTTGGAGACACAAATATCAGGCGAAGTTGAAAATGCCAAAGAAACATGAAAGTGATGAGATTGATATACCACAACGGAAGCCAAAAAATTATATGAGGAACAGGAATGCTGACTATGGACAACATATTTTGAAGTACAGATCTTGCACACGCTGTAATACGTATCATGCATATATCGAACATGTCCTGCATATGATACTCTATGTTATAATTGTTTTAAAAAGAATCATTAGACATGTTGTTTTCGGAAGCGCTGGAACAATAAGAAATTGAAAATTCAGCTGTGTGTTGACCAACCAATTTCAAATAAAGACAATCGAGAATTGTTAAAGCAACAAACGCCACTCTCGAAATCACGGGATTATTAATCTGAATACTGAAGATATTATGATTCAAAAAAGTGCGCTGAAGTGTCAGAAGTTTCGGTATTTCGCAACTCAAACGATGAATGTTGATGTAGCTGAGAATGAAGCACAGACTATGGAAATGGCTGACATCAAAAGTGACTCAATATCAGGCATAGTCAAGAATGATATGTTTCCCCAGGAGCAATTTAGAAGCGATGATCAGCAAGTTGGGGAAAATAAAGCTGCACAAAAGAAGGTTGAAGAGCTGAAAGCTGAAGAATGTTTCGGAGCTAGGGAAGAGTTTATAGGTGAACATGCATGTGAAGACTCTATACTACATTGGATGATGATTAAAAGGATGACTATGGATAAAGATGACTATGGATTATGATGATGGATGAGGATGCTTATAGATTATGTGATACGAACTTTAATGAATTGTTGATTATATAAGGAAATTTGCGTGATCATGGAACCAAAAATCAGATATTTTGAATTAATATTGTACTATGGTTCACCAGAGGGGGTGAGAATTGTTTAGGTAGTTATTTTGAGTAACAATTAAGATAGTATGTTTTGTATTTTTGAACAGTGCTTGTGGGACTACTGTTCTAGTCACATGATATATTTCCTAGATTACTTAAGCAAATACAAATAAAGATTTGAGAATAGATACAAAGAGTGATTGCTATTCTTTACTTATACTAACATAAATAAATCTAAAACTGAATGATAGAGTTTAGTATTGCGGAAAAGTTGACAATAAATTTTCCTGTAAATTAATTAAGTTAGAGATAATTTATATATCTGAGGTGCTCTCAGTCTCCTATCAAATTGAGTACCAGAGTGTCCTTGGCACTCCTCGGCGCCTTGGGAAGGTAAAGGCGGTCGAGCGTGGGACTGACC
>JAGDQP010029514.1:2237-20939 GCA_022664845.1 Lepisma saccharinum | reverse complement strand
ATTTTGGAGAAGAAATGGGAATACAATGGGACGGTTCACCAGCTATTCATTGATTTTAAGAAAGCATATGATTCTATCAAAAGGGAAAAGTTATACAGTATCCTGATACGATTTGGAATTCCGAAAAAACTGGTTCAACTAGTGAAGATGTGTCTCAGCGACCCCATACGCAAAGTACGGATAGGCAATAATATGTCAGATAGTTTCAAGATTCGCAACGGATTGAAACAAGGCGATGCCTTATCACAACTAACTTTGCGTCAGAATATGCGATTTTAAAAATTGAAGGGGACAAAAAGGGACTATCACTGAATGGTTTGAATTAACTGTTCGTATACGCGGATGATATAGATTTAATAAGGGACGATATAGAGGCACTACAAAGCAACACCGATGTCTTAGTAGTAGCGTGCGATGAGATAGGTCTACAGGTAAACATAGATAAAACAAAATACATAACAATAAGCAGAAACACAGCGAGTGAAGGAAATAAAAACGTAAGAGTTAGGGATGAGGTCATACTTGTTTATTATAAATACTTTGATTGCTTGTGTCTATTTCTTTCCTTCCTGGTAGTGGGAAATAATTTCTTTGAAGTTGCTATAGCATTTAATTCAATAAGTTGTAACGTCTCCGAACGTACCCTGATGTGATATTTAATCTTTCTATTTCTCTGGCTACTGGGCGTAGGATTTGGAATGAAGCTGAAAGGCAAAACTTATTAGTACTGACTGAGCAACCCGAATATACATAAAAAAAATTTAAAAAAACTACAGTATATATGACTATAGCAGCCCACTAGTTGAAGTGAGTCGCTGTTTATGTATAAGATAGAGTATTCAAAAAGAAAAGCATGCAAAGAAACAAGAAGGAATAGCGAGAACCTCCTTATTACAGCCTCCTGGTTTAAGAGAACTTAAACCTTGGGCCGAAACCCAAGGAAAAGTGAAGTTACATTGTTGAGCTAGAGCTGCTTATATACACATGCTTAGTTAACATTCGTACGCATTCGTCTTACCGAACACAGACCTCACATATTAATTAGAATACATTCAAGAAAATTAGTCACACATAAAATATTCAACGTTGTACTTAAAATGTCTTTCTAAGATATGGTTCCTTGACTACAGAATGTATTTGGTTTACTGTCTTTTGGTGCATAATAAATATTTGCATCCACAGTTTTGAATATAAATCATTTTGTATACCAGACCTTTATCTATTGAAAAACACTTAGCATAAAAGTCATTAATACAGAAAATATAAAAAATGCGAAAGATAAGTTTGTACGGGACTAACACAGGTGGCCAAAAGTATTTATACAAATGAATGCGCATCACGAATAAGGCGAGTGACGTCAGAAAGTTGATATAATAGTTAGATAAATAACTTAGCTAGTTTAATTTATCTTTGAAACACAACCGTGATCGTTAAGATACGCTAACGCGAAGAGAAAATTTTCTCTTTTCGGAATTTTTATCCGCGATTCATTGGTTTTTTTAAATTTTTTTTTTGTATGTCATAAAATCCTTTCTTTTCCACTTTCTGAACGATGACATGCTTATGTACTTCGAGTCAAGGAACTCCTGTTGTGAATTTGCCCTGATGGTTGATGAATCTCAACAGGATTTGCAGCTAAGATTTCTTTGTTATTTTGTTTATTATCGATACCCTTTGACTTTAGTGTGAAATTATTAGTTTTTGGCATAAATTAGCATGTAAGATGCCCACTTACATCTATCAGGTTAGGACATTAGTTTCACTGAGTCATCATGACCGAACTAGGCTAACTTAAAAAGACATCTCACTCCTCGACTCTGGGATCTGTTAATGTTATTGAAGTAATAAGTTAGGTAAAGTTTAAGCTAAATTTTCGGTTTATCTAATCACGAAAGATTGATATACCAACTGAGTTTCTGGCTTCATTTCAAAGTATTTGATATTTTAAAGCAGCTATTCTTCCTTTCTCTTCGACAAGCTTATTTTCTAACTCAGTTCTATCCAAAAGTATTATGGTAAAGAAAGTATTTTTCTTTAAGACTCTGCATAATAGTATTTAACCTACAAGTAACGTTAGCTAATAATGATTGTTCTGTATATATGAAAAACTGTAAAAGAATTTTGATCTCAAGCTAACTTAATATCTTAATCTTACTTGGAAGAGTTAGTTACCTTACAATTTCATGAATTGTTTCACTTCAAGAACTACGTATGACTCTTTATTGACTGCTGCATATGTACAAATATAATGAGAGCTATACGTATAATACGTGAAAGATCTTTTTACTTGAACTAAACCTTTTAAATTCTGTTTTTTGATAATTTAATGACTACTTATTTTTCTTACATAACAATAATAATATTAAACAATTGTTGAATTTGGTATAATTTGCTTCAGATGTGATTCGCTCTAGAAATAAAGAACGTTCATATTATCATTACTTTAACAGCAAAAATGACAGAGATGCTGCAAACGAAATGATTAGCGTGTTACGTTATTATTTTTGTGGCAACATGAACTAAGCAGGGTTTCCTTTTGTCTCTGTGATTTATATTACTTTTGCAGTTTTTTACTTTTCTTTTTAAATGTATACAATGAAACTCCTTAAACTCGTACGTTTGTAGATCCTCAGATTGAGATGAGCAGTGAAGTCAGGTTAGTTCAGTTTAGAGTAAATGAGATTTTATTTTATTGGATTAGAAATTATAGTGACCGGGTTATGTGCGTATGTGTTTTAGTTTCCCATTGAACAGCAATGAAATATTGAAAAAAGGATGATTAGTTATTCATCAAAGTAAATTTGAAGTCGCACGCGAGAGATAGTTCCAGACTCCCGTATAATGAAGTTTAATCTTCTTTAGAATGGACTGTAATTTATATTTATTACTTCAGTGCGAAATATCTTTGTTTTATCGCATTGGGAAATTAGAGTAGAGAGGAAAGTAGTGGGGTAGGAGTGTATCTGTAGTTGGTTAGCTCAGATCAACCTGTGGACCGCAAACCAGAGTAAGTTCTTCAATACAAAAATAAATTATTTCTCATAAACCGTTTCGCCTTTATTAATTTATTGAGAAAAGAGTTTTAAAGCATTCTTCGTTCGTTTGGGAACAATTACGTAAGTGTTACTGGGTTCGTTTGTTTGAGCCTTGCGTTTGTATGTACGTTTTCTCTCGGGTACGTTTTTATAAAATTTAGTTTACCTTACAGGAAGTTGTTTGCTGGGTACTCCTGTACAAAAGAAAAAGAAAGCGTTACAAATGCTTCACATATCCCGAAAACAACAGAACACCCGCACATAATATTTGCTTAAATAAACTAATTAAAAAGGTAATTTAACATAAACATTGTAAAGTTTCTAATTGCCAGTTCACGTTATGAAGTAACGATGAGAAAATAAGATATCGTACTTAATAAGTCTCTTACTAGTATGGTATTAGTGTTGTTAGTTGTGGGCTGGGAATCTGTGCTCAATAAAATAGTCTGGGTTCAGGCATGCAATAGGTTAGATTTCATCTAATTCGTACTGAAACCAAAGCATAATACAAGTTGCTATTCAATTAATGTAAGCTAAGGTGCATACTTAAGTAAAGCCAATTTAAAGTAAAATATTGGGATTCAATCTACACATTCATCAATACTAAACTTTATATTTATTGGAGAGACATAACGAATAGTTAATCTCTGAACAATAATGACTAAACACTTTATCCGAAATAACACACTTTACCAATCATCGATGGCCTTACGTGTTTCAAGTCTCTCATGCGTATTTCTATCCCTTCTACTTCTTAAAGACATAATATGGAATACCTTAAGAGCTCTACTCTCTCCAACCCCCACATTTTAACGTTTTTCAAAATCTAAGAGCACTATCAAAAATGTAAGCGCATAGCGCACTAGAGCTTACAAATTACTATGAAATACAATGGACAGCGATCTCGAGATCTTGTCCATTGATGAGCGATAAGTTTTCCAAGTTTATGACGTCATTATTTAATTAAAGTCTCAGCACTCATTAATCGACAAGATTTCGAGATCGCTGTCCATTGTATTTCATAGTCATTTGTAAGCTCTAGTGCGCTATGCGCTTACATTTTTGATAGTGCTCTTAGATTTTGAAAAACGTTAAAATGTGGGGGTTGGAGCGAGGAGGGCTCTTAAGGTCTTCCATATTATGTCTTTAAGAAGTAGAAGGGATAGAAATAAGCATAAGAGACTCGGAACACGTAAGGCCATCTACGATTGGTAAAATGTTCAGTCGTTATTGCTCTAGCGTGCTATTGTGTTCTAGCGTTTGTGTTCACATTTTTTATAGTATTTTTAGTTTTTGAAATATTTTGAAAAATGTTTAAAATGTGGGGGGTTGGAGCAAGGAGGCCTCTTAACGAAAGCTGGAATCTGATACGGATCCTGGACACAAAATCGCTCTCTTTTTTTTAATAAAAAAGGAAAAAAGAAAAGAAAGACATCCGAACTTATTCCACTGAGGTCCAGAATTGGTGGAATGAAGAAAGTGGAAAGAAACGGGACAACCCGAGAGAAATAACGCACACAGTGTTTTTCCACAACAAAGCCCGCATGGATCGAACCGACGACCCCTAGCACCATTGAACCACCGCGGCCCTCACCACATTGGAGTCACAGCGAACAATGAATTCCGAAGGATTGCTGCTGATTAAATAGAGCGCTGCCGTATCGCTCGCGCTCTCTCACAGCTATGTCTCATTCGTGATCAATTAATACTACCATGTTACCCAAAATTGTATATTTGAAACCAATTTCCTGTTAAATTTCTAAAGACTAAAATTATACTGAGAAAGCCTTATAGCCAGAAGTGGAGTATTAAAATGTGGAACTTCTCCTCCTTTGCTACCTGATCGACATAATTAATAGCCAATCACACATGGCTTGAGATCGCTACTAACTTTTTGTGAAGCTAATAAACATTTGGAAAGTTAATAAATAATCTACACTAACAAATGACGAGCTGGCCAAAATAAGCTTTCTAGTTTGTGGTTTAGAGAATTCTATAGTGGAGAAAGAAAATTAGAAGCATTTAAAATGTAGACATGGAGAAGAATGGAAAAATAAACTAATTACAGAAGGTGTGAAATGCCGAAGAGAATTGGCAAGAGACGAATAATAGTGGAGACAATGAAGAAGAGAAAAAGATATTGGCTGCGCTGAGACTGTATACCAAAGAACGCAATGGAAGATATGGTTGAGAGGAAGACCACGAATCGAACTCCTTGACAGGGTTAAAGATGATAAAAAAAAGAAAGCGCAAGATCGGGATGAATGGCCACACAGAGTTCGATAATAATAATCACATTATTTTCATTTCAGAAACAATATGAGAAATATTAAATAAATTTCGTAGGCAACTTTAGGCAGGGGGTAGCGCTTCTAGACTGAATGAAACATGCTTTCTCAACTGTACTAAATCTTCTGTGATATCATTATTTATAAAATAAGTATTTAAATTATTAATCTCATTCAAGAGAAACACTTATCAATCCTTCTATGATTTTATTCTATTTATTATTATACATTATTACATACGTATTTTGTTACATTTTTGATAAAGAGAAGGAAAGTTACAAATTACATTGACTATCGGTTTTCTAAATAACTTTTGTTTGAGAAATGATTTTAAAAAAAAAACGTAAACATGCACCTCACAGTTTATTTCGGCATGTGTAGTCAAGACAGAATAATAGCCTCTTCTATAAACTCTTACATTTTAAATTGATAAATGAAAATAAACAACAATAGTAAGCAAAAACTAGATAGGAAACCACACTGTTTAATACTGCTATCAAAACAAGATGGCAGCCTATTCTATTAACAATTAAATTTAAGATAAGATACAAAAAATATAATGAATAAGTAACTGATATAGTTTTCTTTTATAAATCTATAAGGTTCAGCTCATTAGGTAAGTTTGTTCCTGTCAGTGACCGAAAATCTTGAGACTTTGATAATCAGTAATAATGTTATCCTGTCTTTATCATAAATAGCACGTCTTTGTAAGACTGTAAATCTAATATTTCACTACCTGACTTGGACCAGGGTCGTTCACCCATGAATAGACATTTAAATATAAACAACACGCTATTATACTTCTACAGCTCAAACCAACGTATCTTCTGAATACAATGCATTCTTTCTTTAATCTCTCAATAATAGAGTTACTTCATCAACAGATAAACACCAATAACTATTTTCTTCTTTAACGTACCTACGATAGGTTTACATTCCATTTTATTCAGTAGTCCATCAAGCTTCATAGTCTTTATAAAATGAGATCACAACCATCCTAACTACAGATTCAACATGTCAAAGAAAGCGCTCATTTATTTAACCCCATCTTCAACTGTTATATCAACAAATTATATCTATGCACTCTTGCCCTAACGAAATTAAAATAACACATTCATCTCTTTAGTTCAATTATTTTTACAGTAACAAGAAGAAAGGAAATAAATGTATTCTGAGTTCTAAGTGAATTTCAAATCCCTGTATCCTCATTCAGAATCGAATCTGCACCCCTTGTTTATAAGACGATCAAAACGACGTGTCAACCGGAGACTGACTTACGACAACGCTTTCTTGTGAATTTTGGAATGATTGTATCAATTAGAGCTTCGAAAAAAATGAACTGTTACATTCTGCGCATTTTTAAGTTCTCTTCCCAGTGTGAACAGACATGTGTTGATACATATGGTAAGCTCGTCGGAATCTTTTCTCACACATCGGACAAGGATAGCTACGTTCGTCACTATGAATTCCCACATGTTTGCCCAAACCATCCTTGTGGGAAAACCCCTTTGAAAACACACTCGACAAATGAACGCTTTCAACTCACTATGTACGCTTAAATGTCTGACAAGTTTATCTCGTTCTGCAAAGGATTTCGCGCACTGGGCGCAAGAAAAAAGGTTCTTCTTATTGTGCATATTTAAATGAAGTTGCAATCGTTGGTGTGTAACATATGAACGTTTACATATCCAACACACGTGCAATCTTCCTTTATTGTGAACCTCCTGATGCTTCTCAAAAGAGGATTTAGTCCAAAATCTCCTTGTACATTTAATACACGCGAAGAATCGTTTTGGGATCGACGCAGTTACTGATATTTTATCGTCGCATCTCACTAACAGGACTCTAGGTAAAGTATGCTGCATTCCTATTAAGCCTTTGACGTAATCTCTCATTTCAACTGGTTCTCTAGAAATCTGTTCATGCAGACAAGCGACTGAAGACCTTCCTCAGACTTTAAACTTCCATCTGAACCACTCGGCATTGATGAATCTTTCCTTCGTTCTCTAAAAGGAAGAAAAGTAACTAAATCATTCGCACTACTCGATTAAAATGAACTATACTAAAGAAACTTGATAATGTCAGCAATATTTGAGGAGCGGTTTGAATGCAACATTCACTATGTGTTGCACAGGGTGTCCCAAAAAGTAAGGGACTGGAATAAGGGCGTTGTTATATCCGAGTTTTAGTGTTATGCAATGTTTTATTAGTGTTATCTGCTTTGGTTATTGCTATCCATCTTTATGTTTTCTCTGAGGATGATCAGGGGAGAACAGTTCAATTTTGTGAATAGTTTATTGGGAAATATGAAGATAACACTTTTTCGTACATCTTTCGGACTAATGAGACAACCTTTGAATTAAATGGTCATGTTAACCAACATAACAATGTTTACTGGGAAGATTCTAAGTCTCATGAAATTATTGAGAAAGAAGTGAACACTCCAGGAGTTTGTGTGTGGGTTGTAAATTTGTGCAACATGACAAGTTTGACCCTTCTTTTTGTTTCAAGGAACAGTAACATGAGAAAGTTATGTGGCGATGTTTGATACAGACTTCCAAGTTTAATAAACGCAGATCAACAAATTATACAAGGTTCCCCCATACTTCTGAAACACCCTGTATATTGTATAAGTATAAAGTATCCTTAACATAAACGACTATAAAAATTACAATAATTATTAAAATATATTTTCAAGGGAATACTTTTCCATATTGAGGATCTTATTTATTAGACATCCCAGTCATTATACAGGACCTACACAAAGGTAGTTCAGAGTCCAATCACAAGAGCATTTACTTAGATATTCATGGACTCATCCGATGCAGCAATTCCAAAACTTTCTTGAAAATCAGTCCGCTTCAGAATGTGTACTGTTGTACTATTTTAAATGTTAAATATAGAGTATACTAATCTCAATTCAATAATGAAAGATTATATTTTGTTAGATAAGTTTATTTCAGAATACTCATTCACATGCAATGTAATCAAGTTAAAGCTCTTACAGACGCAAGCTATTTCCGTGGTGTGGTATCTAAAGAATAGCCAAGTCAAGTGCATTCACTTCAATCATACTTCCACTACTAAACAGGAGACATAGATTGATTTTCAGCAAGATGTCATGCAAAAGCTTACAATCTGGTAATACTGAATCTCAACTTCCATATATCTGGTGTAGTAAAAAGTAATCCATTATTTTGCCAATAGATGGCTTCAGTGATCTGTATCTCGCGTTGTATAAGCCCGATCGGGTTCAACAAGATGGCGTTCAAACGATGAGATTGCGTACTACAAACACTGTTCAGATAGTTGTGATGAGTTGACTCAGTGTTGTGTGAGGGCGCGTCAAAATGGACACTAGCAAAGAGAAAATATGCTATATTTTACAGTTTTTCTTCGATAAAGGCGAAAACGCAAGCCAGGCGGCTGCAAATGTGAATAGTGTTTATGGTCCTGATACTGTAACAGCCAATCACGCGCAATTTTGGTTTCGTCGATTCCGTTCCGGTAATTTTGACGTCAAAGATGTACCACGCACTGGAAGGCCAAGTGTCGAAAATGTCGATAAAATCATGGACATTGTCGCGTCCGACCGTCATGTAAGCACTGTTTCCATTGCCCAAGAGCTAAACATTGCACAAAAAACCGTGTGGAACCATTTGCATAAGGCTGGATACACAAAGAAGCTTGATGTATGGGTGCCACACGAGTTAACGCAAAAAAAACCTCATGGACCGAATTTCCATCTGCGAATCGCTGCTGAATCGCAACAAAAGCGACCCATTTCTGAAGCGGTTGGTGACTGGTGATGAAAAGTGGATCACTTACGACAACGTCACGCGAAAACGGTCGTGGTCGAAGCGCGGTGCGCCGGCGCAAACGGTGCCCAAGCCAGGATTGACGGCCAGGAAGGTTTTGCTGTCTGTTTGGTGGGATTGGCAGGGAATTATCTACTATGAGCTGCTCCCCTACGGCCAAACCCTTAACTCGGAACTATACTGTCAACAATTGGACCGTCTGAAGGCAGCAATCGCCCAGCTTTGGCCAATAGGAGAGGCATTGTGTTCCACCAGGACAACGCCAGGCGAAACACATCGATAGTGACTCGCCAGAAGCTCCGGGAGCTTGGTTGGGAGGTTCTTATGCATCCATCTTATAGTCCGGACCTGGCACCGAGTGATTACCATCTGTTCCTGTCCATGGCGAACACGTTTGCTGGTGAAAAATTCGCTTCAAGAGAGACTTGTGAAAATCGACTGTCTCAATTTGTTGCCAATAGGGACAAGGGCTTCTATGAGAGAGGCATCATGATATTACCTTCCAAATGGCAACACGTTATCGAACAAAACGGCGCATATGTGACCTAAATCGGATCATTCTAACTATGGTAAGTCAAGCCTTCAATGTCATGTAAAAATAATGGATTACTTTTTACTACACCAGATATGATATCCAACATGCTACAAATAAAGACTTTTAGGAACACATATTTCACATGTATCAATTACTCCAACTCCCTGTAAACATGCAGATAATCTTAAGTTCTTTCCTTACCATATAATTAATAAACAAGTCTTCTTTCCGACAATAAACTTCATCAACCATTCTCTTTTACATCTTCTATTGTCGAACCCGACAATATCAATAAATTGTATTTCCTTTTCCTTTGTTCCATCCGTCCTAGCAATTACTAACATCTTTATTGTCAGACATCAAAGTGCAACCCTGCATGTACTTCCAATAAGCTAATCCAACTCGTTCGACGTAGCCTATTCGCATCTACTGTCCGGGCCTTTAGTTTCTCAAGCCGACCACAATTCGTTCATACAATTTGCCTTGTACGTATCCCCAGAGAAATATTTCAGAAGGAAAGACAGGCGGACACGCGACATTGGCAGTTTTAAAATCAACTTTAATTTATCCTATATCTTTGGAAACGTTGGTAAGCCTATCAAAACTATTATTATTTGGCGCTCACTTGTCTTTTAATACCAAATTTGGATATATTCTTTCTTTGTTTTCTTATGCTAACTGAAAAGTATCTAATTTTTGTACTAGTTTTCAACACCTTTTTCTATTACCTAATATATCTCTGTCAATAAATATTGGTCCAAATATTGTATTTGTGTTGCCAACCCTTGCCTATTTTGCATGAATATATTGCTCGCTTGCTATGGATTTTCTCTAAACTGATGTTTCAAATCTATTTCTATCCATCGAGATTATTCCATTTGTTTTTTTTTCTGTCATGATTGTATGTTCGGATGCGAGTTACTCAAATTTTCCAGAAGTATTCCCAACTGTTTAACCTTCATGTGTACAATGATGGTGTCATCAATATATCTGAAACACCTCAAATCATGTATTTGAAGTTATTATGGTTCAAAATGTCTGCCTTGAAACTGTTCTTAACTACATTAAAGTTGTCATGGAAGCAGTCATTAAATAGATAAACCTTCTCATTGAATGTACACTGCGGTACATAAAAATATCCCAACCGACTGGTCTTACTGAATGAAAATTAGAATGATAACTAACCTAATTAAAATTATAACAAGGAGACAGTATTTGGTTGTTGCATTGAAAAGCATTATTGTACATTAAATTTTACTTAATATCAGATGGAAATCATTTTGTGTATCCACCTCGAGGCTTTTTGAGGGCTTGAACTATTTGTGACAAGCACGAACAATTTTGTACACTAATTCCTTTTACTAGTAGAGCAATATTTAGAAAGTTTTGAAGCTATAACACAACATAAATTTTCAATGAGATTCACATCAGTTGAATTTGCATGCCAGTGCAAATGCTGAGTGACCAGCTCTGGGATACACTGTTGTACAACCATATAATGTTGGCAACTGGCAATGTAATCGCGAAATATAAATCGTCCAAGGTGCACACAGTGAAATCCTCCATATCTGTACTCAAAATCCAATTTTAAGTATTTCACAGTATGCTAATCTATCGATTGCTCCTATTCTAATCTTAATTCATTCCTGCCCTTTGGAAAATATTTCCGCCCACATCATTACACTTTTGCTGAACTTCGCTTCCACAACAAATGCTTCTTTAACTCCTCCCGTCCCTCCATCCATAGTTTCAAACCCCCACCATTACCAAACACAGTAAATTTCCTTTGATTTGAGAAAATCGCACTCGTCTAATCCTCAATTGTCCAATGTTCATACGTATGACAACAAACCCTTATATTAAATGGGCTTCTTTGCAGTCTCTTTTTGCGTAACATTATTTTCAGAAAGGCCTCTTAGCACTGTTTGGTGTCCCAATTCTTGTTCCATCATAGAAGCAATCTGCCTTAAACTCAGTTTCCTTTTTCGCATTTCTACCATTTTCATTGTCCTACACAACATGGGACTGGTTTTCTTTTCTGTGGCCACATCAATCCCTTAAACATGACATCCTAGATTCTGTTTAATTCTTCAACCCACTTCCGACTGTTTATGATCAATGTAAAGCCATCTAGCAATTTCGCTATTGGATATTCCTTCTGCATTCAGTGCCAAAACCTTGCCCTGATTCCTTGGAGTTATGACTTTTCTCTTCTCCATGACTTGAAAACACAATATACATCATATGAGCCGTTCAGTTGCCTATCGGGCCAAGTCCATTTCAACAAATTTTACAGGAACGAACTTTCTGAGCTTATATCAGTGGTTTAATCCATCATAGTCATGAATTGTCAAGACAGATGGTGAGGTTGAACCTTCAGTAGGTTGAACGAGGTCTAAACCAGTTTGTCAGCTGAAAGATGATCACTTCCAGGTCCATTTAAATCGATAAACCCTCTTTCCAACAAGAATGAACATGGCCCGATAGGCAACTGAAGGGCTCATATTAAAGTCAGGTAACACACTTTCTATTGTTTCGCAACAATAGAAGAAAGCAACAACAGCTGTTTAGAACTCATTAGAGAAGCAACAATGAAATCATCGGAGCGCAATGTCAAAATGTCGGGCTCACGTGCGCAAACAGATTCCAGCACCTGTGGCGGATAATGAAACAAGCTAAAAACAAATGAAAGTGCTAATCTATTGTGCATTATACACCTTGCCCTACAAAGACAATGTTAAAATAAAGTTGTTCAGCAAAAATAAAAAGAAACAAAACTCTCTGAAACGCTGCATTGAAGATTCATAATAAATATAATTCATATTTTGTGGATGTCGTAGGCAACTAACTCATTGTAGATTTATCTATGTGAAACCATGTCTGTAATAGGAATTCTAATCTACAGTAATCAGTTAACTGTTACTTACTTAAAAGTAACTAACACTAGCGCCTCTGTAACTTTAAAGCAGATTTATATCGAAATCTATGAAGAATACACAAGAAAATCAACAGGGGATATGTTTTTGGACCAAAGTGTAGCAGTACGTCCACTGTATGAAACTAAAGATGGTACACTTGACTTTTTTGCCTGCTGTTTGAGATGAAACAGATTCCATATAATTATTATAATCTCTACGGAGGAGAACAAACTAACTAACTAACCCTATGGAACTCGCAAGTTCATCGCCGCAGTAACAAACGTACACCATTGGATTCTATCCTAGACATCAAGCCAGTTTTCACCCCGAACACCTACTTCTCGAAGATCTCTTCTAATATTGTCCTCCCAGCGATGTCGGTTTTCCCAATGGTCTTCCAACCAGGTATAATCTTTGTTTTTCCCCATCCGAGCTACACGGTCTGCCCACATTAGTCGCCGCGATTTCATTATTCTTACAACATCTGGTGAATCGTATAGTCCGTGGAGTTCTTCATTATGCAGATTCCTCCATTCTCCAGTCATCTCGTCCCGTATATCTTTCTCAAAACCTTATTTTCGAACACACGTAATTTATGTTCATCTGCTAGGGTCGTACTCCAACTTTCACAACCGTAAAGTATTACCGAAAGAACAACCGTTCTGTATATTTTCAATTTTAATTTCCTTGATATTAATCGTGATGTTAGAAGTTTTTGGACTGAATAGAAACATGCGTTGCCCGATACTAAGCGACCTTTTATTTCTTCCGTGACCTCACTTTTGCTTATTACGTAAGCTCTCAAGTATTTAAATTTGTTTACTTTCTCTATGACCTCATCCATAATTCTTGTTTTTATTTCCTTAAATCCCTGTGTTTCGGCTTGTTGTCTCTCGCTGAGACACATTTTTACTAGTTGAACAAGTTTTTCGGAATCATAAATTGTACCAGGATACTGTATCGTAGAACGGGGTTACTTGGTGACAGGCGAGGTAACTTGATGCCACTGATGCTTCAACACAAAAGTCCATGTAGATACGGCTTCTTCACAACGTTGAGATTTTTTACGCTAGATGGCAGCACCATTACTAGTCCACGGACACATCACACTTCAATATGTCAACTAACACTGCTCTCTCTACACGCACTCTTATGTGTTGAAGTGTCAGTGGCATCAAGTTACCCCGTAAGTGTCACCAAGTAACCCCGTTCTACGGTATAATTTCTGCCTTTTGCTAGAGTCATATGTGTTCTTAAAATCAATGAATAGCTGATGAACCGTCCCACTGTATTCCCATTTCTTCTAAATCCGCATTGGTGATCTCCAATTATTTCGTCTACGTATACACTTAAGCGTGTTAACAGAATATTACTTAATACCTTGTAACAGGTTGGAAGTAACGAGATTCTGCGGCAATTATCACAGTCAGATTTTTCGCCTTTTTTGTAAATCGGAACCATTAATGAGGTTTTCCATTCCTTTGGAAGCTCCTCCTTTCTCCATATAGCACTTATCCTTAACTAGTGCCGTTCCTCCCGCTTTAATTAATTGGGCTGAAATACTGTCTATTCCTGGTGATTTGAAATTTTTCAGTTTCTTTACCGACATTTTGACCTCGATTTCGTTAGGTTCGGATATCCACGGTTCTGCGGTAAAGATTTCAAATTCCTCTGTTTGTTCTCCGTTGTGTACATTAAGAAGTTTGTCGAAATAAACTTTTCCACACATCGACAATTTTAGTCGGATCCACCTGAAGATATCCGCGTTCATTTCTAATCATTCCTAACCTCGGCTGGTAACCTTTTCTTAACGAGTTTACTCCTTTGTATGGATTTCGTATGTTATTTGTCTTGCCGTTTTAGTCTATCTCCTGAATCTTCTGTGTCAGATATTCTCGCTTTTTGTTTCTGAACCCGCGTGTGGCGTTTCGTTTCGCGTTGCTGTAGTGGTTGGTGGTATTTGCTTCGTTTTATTACTTAGATATCGTTGCCTTGCTCGTTTCCGTTCCTCATGAAGCTTAATGCATTCTTCATGAAACCAATGTTTGTTTTTCTGCTGTTTCTTCTCACCTACACGTTCCTTCGCTGCGCTCATAACTGTTTCACGAATTGCCTCCCACATCTTATTTACATCAATTTCATTATTAATATCATGTTCATTATTATTGCTCGAGTCGACTAAGATTTCGAACCTATTTGAGAGTTCGAGTTGGTAATCTGCTTTTATGCTCGGATTATTTAATCGTTTAACTTCGAATTTCGGTTGTTTTGATCCCTTGCGATGCAAACTTTCCCCTTACTTTTGTGATCACTAATTGATGGTCGGTGTCACCTTCCGCTTCTCTGTACGACCTAACGTCCATTATATTGGTGTGTCTTCGTCTATCTACTTATACGTGATCGATCTGGTTGAGAGTTTAGCCGTTCGGAGATACCCATGTGTATTTGTGTATGTCTTTGTGTTCAAAGTACGTGCTCTTTACCAGTAGGTTTTTCGAAATCGTGAAAGTTATCAGTCTTTCTTCATTGTTGTTGGTCTTATTTATTCGTGAAGGCTGTATTTGCCTATAAGTCTATATTTCTCTTCCCTCCCTACCTTTGTGTTGAAATTACCCAACGGAGGAGAGTTTTAAACACTTTCCGTTGTTTAATTAAAACATTGGGAATGAATTTTACAATTAAAGCTCTCAAAATGGTATACCGATATAATAAAAAGATCCCATAATTTATCCCATGTTGCAGAATAGCTCGCAAAAATATTAAAAATTGGTATGAAATGAATCAGAATAATATACGATTTAATAATTTGTAAGTGTTTATAGAACGTAAATGATTTGAGAATTCTTCAAACCACATTACAAAAATTCCGTGAGAAAATTTTATTTCATTTCTAACTCACATTTCTGGGTCAGCAGCAAATACAGTCAAAGTCTGTCACATGTCTGACGAACGACGTCCTACGACCAGCTCTCTTCAGGGCACAAGCAAGGAGAAGGAAGCGATCAGAGCCTGTCTAAGTATCATACCGCCTAAAGAACCTGGAAGAAATCCTGGATAGTCTCAGTCAATATGGTCAACAGGAGGACTCGAAGAAGCCTTCCCATTAGACCACTGGGATTGGTTTGAGAGAATTATCTAATACTGGTACTAATTTTGCGAAAGTATTGTTCAGAGACTTCTGGAACTACTTAACTACTTGTAATGCAAAATACGAACATTTGCTGCGACTTCCTAAAACATAAATAGTTAAGTCAACATTTCCACAGAAAGTTTAAAGCCTGCGATAAGACTGAAAATTTAAAACCACTGATTCCAGCCATAAACGTTGCCACATCTTTCAGACACCCTATTTGACAAGAGGTTCCTGTGGTAGTAGTAGCAAAATGAATGAAAAAAAAAAAGTGTTTTCAAAAGCACAAATCAATATTTTATATTCCCTGGCTGTATGTTGTTTTCAGAATGCTCTCCTTTAATGAAATTTCCCCACTTTTTCAACCTACAGCCCCTATTAAAGCCTGATTTGATTTGAATTGTGATTTTCGATTCAATCCAGTAGGCAGCTTCTGAAGATGGAACATATAGAGTATGTGTTCTGAATCATACTCGTTTCAATCTCACGCAATAGTGTGGATGAACTAATAAAGAAGTAATATTACTTCTCATTAAAGTAGTTCTTTCACTACCACTCTATGGACAAACTAAACTTAACAGGTGTATTTAAAGACAACGAACGGCCTGAGACAAAGATACCAAAAGGCCACAAATAAATGCAACTACAAAAAAAAAAAAGTTTCAGTGTTACTGAATGGTAGTGTCATCCAATGCACGTTTACTCATTAATTTTTACTACTGTTTATTTTGTACTTCCTTTGAAGAAACCCGAAATCAGTCGAATTCACCAAATGCTCTATTTTTGAGAAAAGAAGAAAAAGTCTGGTAACCATATATTTAACTGCTCGTTTAAAATTTACGTATGACTTACACCAACAGCAACAAAAACACAAGACAACGAGAATGATTTATGTCTACCTGCTACTGTAAGTAATGTTTAATGTGAAAAGAAAGTCCATCGTATTGGCCCTTTTCTATAATGGTTACAATATACGAGGTGTGTAAATAAAGCAGTGAGACTGGCAACACTGTGCACGAACTGGTAACGCTGGTTACGTGGAACTTGGAAGTGATGTGGTTGAAGATGTGATACACCATCCGTGCAAGTTGGACCTCGCTAGTGTCACGTTGGTTGGTTGCTGTAGCGATTGTTTTAGTGAAAAGGGTTTTGATTGTGCGTTCTGACAATGAGTGACACGAATATCGGGCAACGGTATGCGACCAGGTTTTGCTTCAGACTTAGACACAGTGCAACCCAAACTTTTGAAAAACTGCGAGGCCTACGGAGACAGTGATTTGTCAAGAGACCAGGTGTTTCGTTGGTTTAAGGGATTTACAGAAGGAAGAGAGTCAATTGAAGATGACCCTCACAGCGCAAGACCTTTGGTTGCAAGAACTGATGCAAATGTCGACTGAGTCCAGGAGCTTGTGCGTTCCGATCATCGGTTGACAGTCAGAATGATCGGAGCAGAGTTGAATTTGTGTCACACCACCGTTCATCAAATTTTGACCAATGAATTGGGGATGCGAAAAATCTGCTATAAACTGGTTCCGAGAAACCTCCTGCAGGAGCTAAAGGAAACGCGGAGGGACAGGTGCGTTGATTTTTTGTATTCGATTCCAAATGATCCCCATTTTCTGGAACGTGTAATTCCTTGTGACGAGACTTAGGTGTTCCAATATGACCCGGAAACCAAGCCCCAGAGCATGGAATGGCACACTCCAACCTCTAAGGCCCGAAAAAATAAGAATGACCAAGTCAAAGATAAAATACATGCTGATTTGCTTCCTTGATAGCCAGGGAATCATTCACAAAGAGTTTGTGCCTCCAGGTCGAGGCGTTAAACAACAATTTTACCGAGAGCTTCTGGAAAGACTGCGAAAAATGGCCATGCGTGTGCGACTAAACATCAAATTGAACTGGGTGTTGTATCACGACAATGCGCCTTGTCACACAGCAATACCAGTAAACACTTTTTTTTTGGCCAGTAAGAAAATTCCTGTGGGTCCTCAACCTCCTTATTCGCCGGACTTGAGTCCTTGTGACTCTTTCCTATTCCCATTATTGAAAACATACCTGAAGGAACGCCGGTTTGGGAACGTAGACAACATTCAAAAGGCTGTAACCGACCAACTGAAGGCTATTCCAGCATCCGCGTTCCAGCACTGCTATAAGGAGTGGAAGAACAGTCTTCAGCGCTGTGTGACTTCCCAAGGCAATTACTGTGAAGGAGACAATGTTACTTTGTAATGTTCTTGCAATAAAACTGGTAAAAAAGTCAGTCTCATTACTTTATTTACATACCTCGTATAAAAATAAAAATGTTCCAACAATATCGAATTAATTTTGGGTGTGTATACGAAGAGGTATAGATAGAGAGCAAGAACTTCTAGATTGAATCAAACAATACCCTTTTAATATATATCTCCTGTAAACTTTTGTTTCGGACATGTTCCCTTTCCCAAATAACCATTTCAATTATAGTCTCTCCCATCCTATCCCGGGTTGAGACTGAGATGCCTAAAGGCCATAAATAAAATTCAATTCAATTCAATTATTCTCAATGAAAAAGAAAATAATCTTTATTAATCCTTCTATGATTACATCTTATTAATTAAAACACCAACAGAATTATATAACTATTTTATAACTTTTTTCTTAAGAAAGAAAAGGACAGTTACAAATCACACTGCCTTTCGGTCTTCAAAATAACTTCTGTTTGAGAAGCAACTTCAAAATAAGTAAACGTGCACCTCTCAGATGATCCTCTCATTTTGGCGAATGCTGTTAACATATAATGCCAGTCTCTTGTTTTAATTCTTAAATACCAAACTGACAAACAAAAAAAAAAAACATATATGAAAAAAAATGACAATTATACCGTATATATAATAAAGCTTTTTACTGACGCTAATAAAAGGAAGTAGCAGCGTCTTGTATAAACTCTTAAATTTCAGATTCATATAACAAAAGAAAGTAAAAGAAAAAAGAATAAA
>JAGDQP010029513.1:0-23311 GCA_022664845.1 Lepisma saccharinum | reverse complement strand
GGACTTTCCACCCTCGAGACTAGACGAATATGAATAGTTTTGCTAACTTTGTTCAAAATTTTGCATTCCGAGTACGATTTGACAGAAATGTTAAAAAGAATGGAGCTGTATGTGCCAAGCAGAAGAGTCAGATCAGGGAAGGGGCAAACATTCCGTATCAGAAGATTTAGGACAGAAGCACGTAGAAGATCATTCCTATGGAGAGCGGGGAGAGCTTTTAATAATCTAAATGTTAGGTACAATGACTTGGATATTTTCAGTGGAAATGTGCGAAAATTCAAAAATAGTCTGAATACCATAGATGATTGGGATCTGGAAAAAATGTAAAATTCATGTAAAATTGTAAATATGATTGTAATCTACAATAATTGGGCAAATATGCCTGCTGTAGATCTTAGAATAAATAAATAAATATTCATCATCTCGATATCGACTGAACAATTCACCAGGTTCCCTTGTGAGAAGCAGCGGCTGTTGAGTGCGTGAAGGTTCGACTTTATATCTCCTTTTATAGGTGTGCGTTCCTCTTTGTAATAGTCTATAGTATGTCTTGATCCTGAGACATTTTGTAATCGTGTGTGCTTCTGCTGGTATTCGGTTTCGATTTCTTCATAAGTGGTGTCAGAGTCAACACTTCTAATTACTACAGATAATTATGGAGCTCGGGTAGGTTGTGGCTGCATACGGATAGTTCTAGATGATAAAGGAGTAAGTTGAGCATCTTTACCGAAGATGCAAAAACTATACTTGTTTCTGATTGTGGTAGCTAGTGTACGGTCAGGCGATTTTATGATTATTCCGTTTCGTATCGGTATGGTCTGGTGTATAGCTTCTCGTGGAACATATTTCTTTAAACGTTAGAAGTGATATTTTGGCACTTTAAACATGGTGTCAAATTTTGTCAGAAGAAAAGAGTGAAGGGGAGATTTTGAAGTTGCTAGCTCTTCATCGTAATTTGACGATGTAATGCTCATTAGATGTTCTTGATCGTCTTGTTCTGAAGAGCTGAGCGTATGTGATTTGTGGTGACTTGTCGTTGCCTGAATGACATGACGGTGTTTTGCGTGATCGTGAGCTAGCTTGTGCCAGTTGATCGGTGATACGCTTGTTTTTAGGTATTTCGCCTAGTGATGTTGATTTTAGCGTGATTGTGGATGAGGTTTGCATGATATTAGTTAAGTGAGGTTTTCCTGTCCTTGGACGTTTCGGCATAATTATGTGCTGGAAGCGATATGAATATGATGATGATCAATCCCTGTGCAATGACTGCAACATTCACAATCCTTCTCACACCCTCCGAGGCCGAGTTATGCCGTCAGTCCTATTATGTTCATACACGTATGGTCTCACTGATGCGTATGCAACACTAGGTTCTCATTAATAAGTTAATTCCCACAGATAGGCTAGGTTTTAGTATAAAACCAGAGTTCTGTGTAATCCACATCGTGTCAGGCAAGACTTACATACCGAGTCCCAGAACACAAATTTTGATCTATCTTTCCATGTTGCCATAATCCATATTTTACCCCTACGACCCTTACCTCAACACGCCGTCTGTGGGAAGGCGCCTTTATTCATGGTCCAAGGGCGAAAATGTATCCTAGACTTAAACGTCAATAGCTCTAACCCGTTTTCTCTGTATTTTCAATACTTTTCATTCGACAATCTTATCCCGAACTTCCACGCTGTACAGTTGTCAATAGTTCCACGCGTCATACAGCAGTCAACTGTTCTCCAAACTATGCACCGTCCGCTAAGAGTCGCTACTGTCATCCTAGTCTTTTGTTCTCCCTACGTGTATGCGTCTCTCCTCTTCGACAGCAAGTCTACGGTAAAAATACCGAAATATCACAAGTTCTCTACATATTAGTGTTTAAGTGTGTATGGTCGCCTATGGAACAAGAGCTGTAAGTATATTCTTTTCTTCTTAACATAAATTTACCTTATATATATATATATATATATATATATAGAAAGATAGATAGATAGATATGAGAGTGGTTGGCCTAGTATTCAGTATTGCAGCAAATTAGCTTGTCATTAAAACTCCTCTCAAATCATTTTCTACATTCTTTTTCTGTGACTATACTATATCGGCGAATCCTTGCTACTTTTTTTTTTAATTTGTGAGGTATAGGAGAATATAGATTATTTGAATGATCGATTATCCTAAAAGTTCTGAGTCATAAATAAGAAAAGAATATGTCTATTTTTTTTATGGTATGGCTACAGTATATCTCGTTTTGGGTTCTTTAAGAGAAACTGTGTTATTTCTCTAAAACTATTAAAACCAGATTTATCTTCCAGATCGCAAAGTTACATGGGTAAACCAATTTTGTGTTTTAAGTTATAATCAATTATCCCTAATATCGATTTTTCGGACATTGTTGATCCTCAATTAATCAGATTAATCAATGATCTACTGCACTTGAGCACTGCTAGTATGTAAGTGACCTTTACTCTCACAATATATAAATGATAAAATAAGTTAGTAATATAGTCATTTACATGTACAGGACTAACTGTCAAATAAAATAAAAAGGTAGAAAATTAAACACATGGTCAAGGGAAATTTAAAGCAAAAGGAATCGAGTGATTACGAGGAAAGTAGGGTTGCTAACTCATGAAAGCAGGAGAAGAACCAAAAAAAAAGACAGAAGTGTCACAGGAGTGAACAGAGAGATAGGAAATTAAGAGTTGTAAAAAGACTTTCTAAAGGAGATACGAGAATAAATTACAGCAGGAAATAATTATTAGTAGAGTGCTTTGAGAAACTATAATGCCTATTTATTACATTTTCACACGAATAATAGAAACAACAGTAAAATACAAATTTAAAATCTATTAAGATATAATCGGAATATGGTTGTATTTTGTGGAAAGAAAATATTTAAAAAGGTATGAAATATTATGATAATTTTGATGATAAAAATCAGTCGTTATTGTATAAAAATGGTTTAAAACTTTAACGACAAGTAAAAACATAGATACACATTTTATATACAAGAGCAGGCACTCAAGTCTTCATAGGAAATATCAACAATTCTAGCGAGGAGAAATGAGGTTTCGTTTAAATAATTTATCATCGTTTGTTAAGCTTTCCATTGAACTTGGGACGAGATTCTAACAATTTGTATTCCTAAAGGAATGAAAACTCTGAATCTTAAATTATTTAATAAGAGTTCACTATGTATTTTGTGTGATAATAAATTGTTAATAAACTTTTGAACAATTTTTGTCCATTTAATGTACAAAGATTCTATTCCAAGGTAGACACACCAGTAATCATAAGTGTAGGAGTACTATGGTAATCCAGATAAATAATAGCAATCTCATTAAACATTTCTGGATTCCTTTAATATGTTCTTCGATTGTTTTCGTATAGGGGTACAATATTATAAAAGTATATTCTAATTTGGATCTAATGAAAATCTTATATATGATAAATTGTGGAAACTTTCGAAATATCTCTCCTTGATTAAGTATGGAAGCAATCAATCTTTTGGTTTTAATAATCGATGACATCAACATGAATTTTAAATTTTAGCTTATTGTCATATATTGTACCTATACCATTAATATTCTTTACTACTAACGATGTGGTTGACTTTCCTGATATAAGTAACACATTTAGATTTAAAACATAAATTTTCATTTCGTTAATTTGACATATTTTATATATATTGTTGATAGTTCATCTTTGCTATCAGCTTATACCCTGACCATACAATAGAGGTATCGAATAAGAAACTGTTGTAAAAATGTAACTTATAAAAGTAATACAAAATATTATCTCTAATGACGAGTATTGAGGAATGTTGTTCGCAATATTACCAACAGAGGATTTACAATTGTTCAATTTAACCTAAACGGTTCTCATGTTAAGATATTTAAAGTCATGCAGCAGACTTGGGAAAGAACGTTGTGTAACTTGAGTTGATATGCAAATTTCGTTCAAAAAAGTAGAATGTACAGTGGCACTACACTTCAACACACTTCAACACACATTACGAAAATACTCGAGCCAACTTTGCCCTCTTCAAACCTCGGTGATATGGGATCTTGTCACTACAGCCCCCACCCGGTAAAGACATCAAGGAACAGTGCTGCCGCGAACCACCGCCGAGTTACATTCTCAACACCTCATTAAAGTCCCATTTTGGAGCAGCCATTATGGAGGATAAAAGAGAAATAACTATTTCAAGACAAATTATGTGTGAATTTCACATTCAAACACAGCAGTCTTGCAATTATTTATTGCCATCTTTATATATGTTGAAGCACCCCTTTTCTGTACGTTCATTTACCAAACTCCTATCAAATGCCTGACATAATTGGGATGTATGCAGGGTTGTTGAACGATTTAAATCAGCTTGGTTTAAACCCGTTGGTTATTTTAAATAAACCTTATTGTTATTATTTGTACTTTTTAATTAACTTTTCTTTAATGAGCTGTTTTCGTTTAGAACTTTCAGTCCATGTAGGCATTACAACTTAATATTCCAGCTCTAGGAATAATTTGAATGTGAGGAACTGTGCCTCCCGGAGAAACGGACCTGATATATATAATTGTGCAGCTCTTAAAGATGAAAAAATCCCGTTTCAGAATTAAGCAGGTCAGTAGATTAGGACGGAGAGTTTCCGATTGCTACACTTAAAGTCAGTGCGATACTGCGGGAATTTACCTTTTTACAATACTCTCACCTGCCGCCTCCCACGTTCACTGCTGTGTTACGCGAAGAGTTTATTCAGCAATTACCTTCCGTTCAAAAGTAGTAGGTTGCAAACGTGATACTCTATAATTTTCGTTTGATGATATTGAAATGGAAAACAGAAAAGGTGTCAGCGCAAAATGTAAAATATGTGAAGTAAAAATAAAAGGACAAGTAAGCAATAAGAAAACCACCCAGAGAAATGCCAAAGAGTGGAAGTGATGATCCTGATAGTGAAGCAGAGTTTCAGCATTCACAAGAAGATAAGAAATTTTATTTTCGTAATATGTTACATATAACAATAATAAGCTGACCGAGGTTTGAAGTTCAAATTTATTATTTACTATTATTTTTTCACTTATTTAACCAGTTCCAGTTAGTTACAGCTGAGTATAAACTAGACAATTAACGACAACAAAAAGGGGGAAGGATTTGAGGAGAAATCGACCAGAGCCTTATTCTGTATTCAAGGTATCATCGTTGCATTTGCCATATGCGAATGCTCGTGAAAATAATTACGACGTGAATAGTGTCGCATTGAACTCAGGACTTCCTGCATGTAAGGCAAGCAATCTATCACTAAGCTACGTCTGCTCCGGCTGTAGTAAGACTGTATTTTGTGCTAAATAGTATTGCCCATGAGAAGTATTTTTTACTTTTCGACAAATTTCATTTATTTTCAAGACGTTAAAGAAAACTTGTTAAATTAGCAGTAGTTTAAGTCTATTGAGACAAAATCCTTTAAATGAATAAGTTCAACCAAACCCCCACTCGTAGATCCCTCAATAATGTTCTGTTGTTCTGCATCCAATATAACAATTTAGACTTTATAAATGTTTTTGCTTTGTTGTAGCTCGAACTATTTTTACATTTTTCACAAAGATGACAAGAATGTATACTACAACAAAGTGAAAGCATATAGAAAATCTTGATATCTGTACAGGGTGCAGAATAACATTTTCTAGGGTCCTACACATGGAACTTTGGTTGGGCTCATTTATTATTATTATTATTACTTTTTTTTTAATTTTTAAGTTCGCGGAGTTATAAAATGTCACAACTGATGACTTCACTCTCTAAGACGTTGTAGTGACTATTAAGCCTCCAGCAATATATGCAATAGATTGGCGTTGGAATATCAAGTCTTAGGTCGTGTGATTTTGAAATTTTAAATGAGGACGTTATAGATGACGTAAGGATAAAGAATGTTTGTGGCAAATATACAGCTATTCATATATTATATTACGGACACAACAACGCAGCTCTTTATTATACGAGGTCCTAGACTGTTGACTACGTGATTGCAACCAGACGGTCCGCGGAACGCACGTGTATAGCGTCGGCGTAAAGACGACTGCGGGACACACGCGCTTTTAACAAGAGGGACCGAGCTAAGGAGCGATGTACTTTGCATATTCAAGCTCTGTGTTGAGTTGTAATATATATATTAACATGCGAGCGAGCCAATGTCTGGCTCACTGATTCATCGAAATTTTCGGCCTGTTCCCGACCACGTAGGACAAATTGTATACCGTTGTAGAAGGTATGAAATAATTAAGAAAGGTTAAAAAATCCACCATCTTGCATTCAAAAAGGTGGATGGAAATTTTAAGAATATGGAGTTTTTTACCGTACCCGTCTAAAATTTTGCTACCTAAATTTTCGGGCTAGTGATAGTGAAAAATCTCAATTTCGTATTCCTAACTGTTATAAGATAATAAGTGGGGGAAGGGTCAAACATTCATAAAAACATTTTAAAAAGAACACCTTCCCCCAGGTCACTTACAGAGATGAGTAACACACCGTTCATAAGTCCAGGCAGGTGTAAACAGAAAAATGTAATAATGAAAACGAAAACTGGGTTAATATCTACCGTTACTGGCATTTCAGAATATGATATGTCAATAGGCCGTATAAATGTTGAGGAATCCAAAATATCTGGACTTGGTGGTCTGGTTTATCAAATTCATATCAGGCTGACGATAAGCAGTTTTGTAGGCAAAGGGCTGAGTGACTACAATACTCAAAGCGGTCTCAGAAAATTGAAAGGCATGGCGGGGGGGGGGGGATAAGTAGCCCACACTGAGCATGAACTGAGATATTACGTTAGGAATATTCATTCTGTCTTGCCGGCATATGCAGCTTCCCATAAACAAATTGCCAATACCATCTGCTGTTATTAACTTGAACTCTTTTCACAGTTCAGCCCACATGAGTGTTATCCATTGCATTTTTGTATTCAACATATTTTTTAAATGGGGGTTACCATATCCCCCCATGCACTTCAATTCTCAAAATAAATAATGTTGTTAGTTAATTTCTTAACCCTACAACAGACGGGCAGGGTCTCTCAGAATTTCTCAGCTCCTTGTCTATACTTTTCAGTAACCTCACTAGATGTCAGGAGAGTGTAAATGTCACTTTATTTGTCATTAGCCTGTGTACAGTAGAACATTGAAGTTGCTCTGGATGTGTGAGACCCAGCCTCTCCGTTTATGTCAGTCGCTTGGAATCAATTTAAGTTACCTAGGACGAAATTTTATTTGTGACATATTCAGTGACCTTACTCATAAGGACTTGATCTAGTTTACAGGATAAATTGTGTATGTTCTACATCTGTGTGTGAATATTGGTGCAACGTGTTTGAGCGTATTGAAAAATGGATGAAGTGAAAAATGATGATGAAATTTTTCTTCGTGAATTGGAAACAGAAATTAGTAAATTCGATGACTGATGCAGATCAAGATTCCCAGTTAGAGAGTGAACATAACACAGACAGTGAATTAGAAGAAGATTCTGTTGAAGTGTTTCCTGCAAGTCGTAATATTTTTTCCTCAACCTGACAAACGTTGCATGTTGATGATCGTGAAATTGAAGTTGATTTTACAAGATGTGATACAGCGTCAGCATATGTTGGACAAGATAAACTAAACAAAACGGAACAAGAACACTTTTCCTATAAATTGTCGAACCAGAAGTCACAATATTACTCATTTGCCTAGGGAAAGTGGAGCTGCGAGAGAGACAGACAATCCTGTAAAAGCTCCGCGTATGCAAGCATTTGGCTTTAACTTGTGGATTATTGTTCCTCTTGTATCAATCTTTTTTATGACGCCGTGTAGTGATATGTTAAATAATATTATGGACAATCCGTCCCATTGCCTCACTTCTTCATTATAGATAAACTCTTAAGATTTTCTGTTGCTTATTTTGAATACCGATCTTGTTTGACTTAATGTCATGACTGTCAAGTTGATCAATTTGGCAGGTATTTTCATTTCCACCATTGTCTCAATTAGCATCTTTCTATTAGTACGATCAAATGCACTTCTAAAATCAACAAACAACAGGTGCAAGTCAATATCATGTTCGAAATGGTTTTCAACTTCAGCAATTTTCCAATTTACCTAAGAATATTTTACCGCTCGTGCATTGATATTATAAGCGACTCTACGAGCACGTTACATTAAAAATGAAATTATTACAAAACAATAAACAAATGCGCGATTTACCTTTCAAAATTTGTGCTTTTGGTAGAACAAGGACAGACATAATTCTTTCATCTTTGAAATGTAACAATTTCATATTTGAGTATGAAAAGCATCTACACTCAACTTTCTTGCCAAGATGTAAATGTAAATTTAATTTTGAATTTTCACTATACTTACTTTAGACTCTCTTGATGTTCTTCCTACATACCCTTCGGTTAATTGGTTCAAACACAATTTGAGCATGTTTTCATTGATATGTAGGAACTGAATTTTTCAGAGATGCTATAATGTAGATTGGAAAAGAGTTCTTTTTTTTTTTTCAAATCTCATTTGATTTGGAAGTACAGTGTGTTTCAATAATTCACGCAGCATTCAGCGAAAATTGACATTTGAAGGTAATTATATGATCTGGTAGAAGAAGCTTCAACTGAAAACGTATTATATTGAAAACATGTTAAGTAATTACACTTGCTATATAGCATACAGAATTTGATACATTGTAAAATCATATGAGTGGCCTGAATACTGAGTAACCCCACACATTATTACGTATCTTGAAAATGTCTGTAGATATCAGTGAATGAAAAAATCTATAATTCTTTCTAATGATTTTTATTTCTTCTTAAAATATAGATTGTTATTTAACATTTACGATTTTTTTTATGACAACACTGTTTTGTCATTTGCAATATTGTGGTTTTATATTTGTGTGATTCTATATTTGAATAGTTTCTCTTATTGGTTTGCAAATCAGTATGTCACGAAGTGTAGACCTATATAATTACTAGGATTCATGACATTCTAATTCATATCTCTTAAAATTTGCACTGCAGTATGGAACCAATTCTAAATTTAGTTCGTTATTTCATGTACGCTTTAAATATGAAATAATTGGTATTAATTCTATTAATAAAAAAAATCACATTTGTGCTGAGTTGGTAACACCGATTTCTGTATTATAGTATTAGGAATATGTGTATTTTAGTTCATCGGTATAACGTTATGGAAAATTCAAGTCGATTTCTTGAACCGTTGTAAATATATTTATAAGTAAATTTAAATCTTACTTTACTTTCTTCACATGATTAATAGTTTCCTTTCACTCCTTTCCATAAAGTTGTTATTTCTTACTAAATTAATTGAGTCCCTCTTTGAGAGAGAGAGAGGGCCATAAAAAGCACATTGAAGCTAGGAAAATTAAGGGAAATCATCGATACTAACAGCTGAATGCATGTTAACAGCTCAAAATATTATCAAGAGACACAATTGCTACATAAATTATTCCAAAATTATTTTGAAATATTAATTGAATAATTGACAGAAATAATTCAGTGAAGCACGACTTGAACAAAACAAGTTCGTGCTGTGATTCGAATGACAATCGCGAAGTCCACATAAAAACTAATTTTATAAAAAATAAATTGCAAAACACAGACAACAGTCTCCTTGGGGAGGTAGTTGGTGATAGGTCTAACGAAATGAGAGTAATTTGAATAACTGTTTTAATGGGTTAGCATCACATACCCACCGCACCAACGAAGACGGTTCGGTGGCTCTGAGCTAGTCCATGTAAGACCTTTCCAACGACACATCACTCATTTTTCTACACCTTGTAGTTCCTGCGTTTTAATTTCTGGGTACGTAATGAACAGGCTGACGTACCGAGCGGGATTAAAATGTTCCTTTTGTTATAGCTTTGCTATGAAAGGATCTAAAAACATTGAAAACTAAATTCAGTTCGGAGAAAAGAATAAAAGGAATGGAAATGTACATCGGTAGACTATAAACGATTCCGCGGCTAAATTGACGAATTTGGGGGGGGGGAGTAAGACTTTCATAAATAATTTTTATAATTACAAGAAATATTGAAAGAATAAAAGCCGATTTAAAGTAAGCAAGCGGATTGGTGAATACAATACTATTAAATGTGATTAATAAATTTATTTCCAGACGATAATGTTTTATTGGCTACCAGTCCCCCATAATAGATATGTTGGATCTATTGATTATTTTTCGCACAATGTGTAGGAGCTCTCTTAACACTGTGCTTGACTAAAACTGCGAAAAGACCTAATCTTTCGTCCATAATTTTAAACAAAACTTTCGAAACTCAAAGTCCGACATGTCTAGTTAAGTATTAGCTACTCAAGATAGGGGTGTCACGTTTGCCCAAGGCATTCATTGTTGCTGGATTAGGCTACTATAATACAAGGAGAAATGTCAAGTTTGAACATTAAGCTCTGCAACTAGTAACAGATAAATTTGTAGTACAATCTCCATATTAAGAAACCAAGAAGTTCACGACTGTAACTTGAAAAGGTTGCAAGTGTATTAATCTAAGAAGTTAGCCTTTCATTAAAAAAAAAGATACAAAAACATTTTACATATTTTCATTGACGTCATGGAGAATATTAAACATATCACTATTTTGTTGTTAGTTCTCTAAACGTAGGAAAATCGGGTCACGGATTAAAGTGGCAAGTACTTTAATTATTGTTAACGGACAATGATTGAACACTGACAAATTTCAAATTGGTAGATAACGATTTTTTCAAGATATTTCTTCAGTGCTACAGGAGCTTTCCAATGATTCCCAGCTAAATGTATCTATTTTCTTATTATTGTCAAAAACTTTGAAATTATTTTGTATCACTTTTCTGAAAAATATCCAGAAAATTAACGCAGTTCCAAAACACATTTTGAGCTCTTGAGTAATCAGTCAAGGGTGTTTTATTTTTAGTTCCTGTAAAAATAATTTTTCATAATTTCTCTTTTCCTGATATAGTCTTAAATTGCTAATTCTACAAAGTTCCGTCAGGCGATCAAGTTTACTATTTCGCTCTCATTTCCGTGAAATGTTATTTCAGCACTGACTACACTCAGATCAGTGATAAACTCAAGTTGTCTCAGCAAGAGCGATGCTTGGACGGAGTTAGAAAGTGTAAAGTGTACAGTGTAAAGCATGATGTAGGTCTTGATTTCACGTGTGAAACCTTAAAGTACGGATCAATATAGTGTAGTGTTGGTTCGTTCCAAAACCTTGCAGTTCCTTGCACGTGTAACATATGTATGTGATACTACAATAAGTGGCTAAATAAAATCGATAACCGCGCAAGTCCAATTTTGGCCAAAATATGATTAATGCAAGTTTGTACAGTATTAGGAAGGCCTCACATAATTGTTGCATGATTACCGTTGTAAACATGTTAAGTAATGCAGAAAAGTATGTTTATTATTAAGTTTGTCTATTTAGTTTCTATGTGAAAGGGAGTTTTTCTTTTTTCTCGAAACCAAGTATTTCTGACTTACGCGATTCTGACTCTCAGGTACAGAAATATTACTGAAGAAGTTAACGCTGGTAGCCTTTACAAATAAAAGAAGCAAATAATAGCAATGCATACTGATGTCAGATATTGTATAAATGTTACAGGCAAATAATAAAAAAAAAGGTTAAAACAATTAATAAATACTTGTTAAAATATTTAAAGGAAAGATGTTTACATTTTATATTCCGCAGCTTTTTCTTTTATCATTAATATTTAAGTACCACCGTAGAAGTTCTGCAAATATACATAAAAGATCTATCCCAAATGTGATGGTATTTCTGTGTCTATTCCATTCAAACTATAATGTAATTTGGTTACATTACTTACAAGACGTTACGCTAAGACATACGAACAAGTTAAAACAACGTAAATAATTGTTTTTTTTTTGTTAAAATAATTTTAAACTAGTTTGGTAATTTAGGGGTATTTTTGGAGGCGAATCTTTTCTGTAAAATCTTTCAGAGTATACTTATTTCTTGCGCCTAATCTTGCTAAATAGGTAATTTTTGATAACTTTCATATTTGTATGATGGATGGAAATATAAAATACCTAAGCGTCCTGAAGCACCCACTACTATATATAACATACGTAATTTTTAGAAAGTCAGGGTTTGTCAAAAGGTGGGTGGCACAATAGTATAGAATTCGTACTTGGTATTTGTATACTTTGTTTCAGGAAAATAATGTTTTTGGTTAATATATATATAGAACACGGACATTGTTTTAAAATGATTATATGCAAGTCTTTCCAGATAGAAAATATCAGTAGAGATGATTAAATATTTTACACTCCCGTGAATACTAGAAATGAACAGACGAACCAGAGTGACAAAATATTCAACCATTATGTCAATATTTTGCTTTCTACTTAGTGTTTTTGCAGGGGCAATTTATGAGCTAAATATATCCTTGCTCCTAATTAAAATTCTAAGATTAACACGATTATTTCAAGAGCTTTAGTCAAAGATTAAGAGATAGAACTTTCAAAGCGAGAGTATTTCAATATAGAAGAGGCAATGGCTGAGCTTTTGTAGTGGGGGGAAGTGTTAATTTACGTTAATTTCATAGATGCACATTATAGGAAAAAACATACAACAGTTTGCAACTAGCAGTAGTAAAAGATCTAGGCCCAAAATCGTTTACGAAACTAGTTTACATACAAACTCAGCTTGACGATTCACTGAAAGAATTGGGTTGGTGCTCATGAAATGTCTGCCCCAAGTGCGTCGTGTTCAAAGGCCAAAAGAATTAAAACTACATGACAATCAAAGTAGTCACCGTCTGCAGCCACACGCTGTTGTCATCGCTAGGCTAACTATTGGATTCCGTGGTGAAAGAAGTCTGGAGTCTGCGATGCGATGAAATCCTCAACTGCATGTTGCACCGCCCGATCATTAAAAATGGTTTTCACTGCCAGGAAGTGATCGGGATGCCTGGAGAGGTAGTAGTCAGTGGGAGAAAGATCGAGTGAATACGGCGGGTAAGGAAGGTTTCATACTGCAACTCATGGAAAGCATGCATCATTCTTCGTGCGACGTGTAGTGAGGCATTGTTATGCAACATGGGGTTACTATGTCTGTTGACCATTGCTGAATGTTTGCGGACAAGTTTGCGGTGCATTACATGGAGTTCGCCAAGGTGACGATCTGCAGTAATGATTTCACCTCGCCTGAGAAAGGCGTGTTGGATCGCTCCAACCATAAACTATCATACCAGCAACAACCAGATACCAAATTTAGTTACAGTAGCATTCCGGTTCTGTCCTCCCGTTGCATCAGACAGTAAAATGATTGTTTTGGCGTTTGGGAACTTCTGTAGATTTTTCTTCAATGTGGCATATACAAAGGACACTACCGAGTTACTGTTTTTACTCGCCTGTGTTTTCATGTGGCAATAAAAGTACGACGAATCGTCGTTAAACACATGAACATTAAAGACATATAGCCAAAGACATCGTTTGTAAAACTGGCTCGGGAATAGGGTAGTTTTGGCCATAATCAAACTCTACAATTAAGTAAGACGCATTGTCATCTTTAGCCTTGGAAATACATTCTTCTCTTAGAGAACGATGTTTTTTGTATTTCCTTTTGTGGGTTTCCAGATTCACTTTGCAAGGATCGTTCGCATCTATTAACAGCTTTTGGGAACACTCAGAACAAAAATCACGTATGTCTATCTTAGGACGTGTAAACCCATATTTAAAATGGCTTCTAAACAGCTTACGATAGTGGTCATACGAAAGTTTTAGAGGCCTGTTGGTCGTTTCTTGATAATGGATCTTAAACATATCAAAAAGACTTTTAACAGTGAGTTCTGGATTTTCAAAATACTTCATATTTGTTTTATGCTCACAATAGTGGCTAAAATCACTAGGTATTAGTTGTAAATGCGCTTTCATTAAATCTAAAACATCAACATGTAACTTGTGTGGACGGTTCTCGTGAGTACCTAGTGAATATCGGCTCCACTTAAGAACTTCGACTGAATAACACGAAGCCTTTTAACAGATAGCTGGAAAATAGTGTGTGAAACTTTTGACACACCTTAACTTGAGTGCCATTCTGCTTGATGGAGTAAGACCAAGTTTTGAGACAAGGTTTCTTCTGGTTGTTACAAATATTGATATTAGCAGACAGGGTCATACAAGCTGATAGGTAGGCATCTTGAAGTACCTTGTTTTGTCCATTGTAGAATGAGTGAAATGAGATACGGTGGTCTTGAAGTGGAAACTGTTCATAATATCTATTTACACAACACTCACGAACCAATGTAAAAGCTTTTGATGGAATTACTTCACCTTTATGTGTAACATATTCTTCACCTCAAACTTTACTAATTTTTTAACTTTCTCGTTTCTTATTTACATATCTATGCATCAATCGTCTCTTCTATTCAACTGGCTCAGTTATATCCATCACTGTAGTTAATTAATAATGAACAATTAAGGCACAAACTACAAGAACACTGTATCACTAGGTTATGTTATGATCCAACAGGCTCACAACAACAACTATTATGAAACATGTGTTTACAAAAACTGTGCTACTGAACTCTAGCGTTGAGATATTGAACTGAAATGTTCACAGCGTATTCTCAACAATATGTCGTGTTAGAAAAAACGATGGTCGGAAAAAGGGCACATAGGCCTATGTGCCCTTTTTCCGGATGCCGCCTCAATTTTCTGAGGGTCCGCATCCACGATATGACAACACTGCATCATTGTTCGATATAAATGCCATATGAACGTTAAATGTGTTGTAATTTCTTGAAACATTAAGTCAAGTATTGCCCAATTGTTTAATTTTTGACAAAATATTTGCAGTTTTTTATGAACGTTTGCGTACCTTTGCATGTAAAATGAAGATTGTTAAGTCTACTAACGTCATCTAAAAACAATGTTGTTGAATGTAGTAGCGGGGCGGAAGCCCAGTTGCCACTGATGTCTTTGCTACCATGTTTTTTTTTGGCATGCTGTTAGGTACGGACGTAAGGTTTCCGCAAACAATCTCAAATATATTTAAATCTTTCTCTGGTGGCGCGCGTGCCCAAAATTCAAAATTGCCGGCGTGTGAAAAATGCTATGTTCCATCTCAGTCCCGGTATCCCTAAATTCGTGTATAATGACACTACTTTAACACATTTTTATAAGACAAAACTCAATTCTGTGATCAGTTATGTGTACCAGAGTCAGTATCACCTGGATAATGTCCATATTATTATTTCCTTTTCGTTTCATTGATGCTATCTCTAATAACTTAACGCGAGTGTAATTTCTACCTTTCTATCTCGTGGTTCTCTAAATTATGCTGAATGACTTATTATTTCTTCCTCCAAATGGAGTTATATCCTGGCATGCCATGTTTTCACGCATATTTGTACTGTCAGGTTGGTTTTCTTACTATTTGGCGTACTGTGAAACCATTCTTCTGGAGGAAAGAACAATTATTTCTTACAACTTCAACTTCCACTTATTACTTCAAGTGACTGTACAATAACTGTCATTATTCACGATTTTCTGAAGTGAAAGTGGCGAGTTAATTTAATAACACAATATTATTAATAACACTGTGTTTGGACTGTCACCAAGATAACTAAAAATATATCCTGTTTTGGTAGAAACAGAAAGTATGGAGGAAATGTTACTTTTCGTAAGTCCTTAAATAATATCCATCTACAGCTATCAGCTTCTGTCATAGTTTCTGCAGCTGCGGAACGCCTGGCAGCAAAACGAGGGGAGGGTGTCTTGGACGCAAAAATGCCCTGAGTGTCTGTCGCAACCAACATTGTTGGCAAAGGAATTCCCACGAAGAGAATGGAGGATGTGATAATCTGTTGGTGCAAGGTCCGGAGAATACGGTGGTGACCCACTGTGTCCAAGTATAGTCGCTGTGTGGTATCACTGGCGACCCGCGACACATGCGGACTGGCATAGCAGACAAGGTACAATACAACCTTGCAATTCGACACTACTGAGTCATTCTGCTACAGTGTTTGTTGTACACGTTTCAACTGTTGCGAGTACAGGTCTGCAGTGATGGTTCAGCCCATGACAACAGCTCGTAGTGCATAACTTGACGACTATTCCACCAGATACAGAGCATGCTCTTGTGTGTCTCTAGAGGTGGTCTTTGGGTGAGTTGCAGGGTTCAGCGGAGACAACCAATGTCTGGCACGTTTGGGAGTGCCATACATGACACACGCTTTATCACTGGCCAGTATTCGATCAAATATGGGAATTTTGATCTTTTTTGGCTTCTGACATCTTGTGGTCTATAGCCACTTGCTCAACTTGTACGCATTCCCTTTGCGGGTCAGGTGAAGCCTGACTATTTGATTAGAAAGCTGGAAGCGTTCGGAAAGTTCACCACAAGTTGGGTTCTATCCACTCATATGGCCGCAATCAGTGTCTCGTCAAACAGGGCCTGTGGCCTTCCCCACTTCGAGGTTCATCACTCAGGGACAAATCTTCCGACCTGAATTTCGGGTACCAATGCCTGTCAGTAGGATGTTCACAGCTCTATCCTGAAAGGTTGATGTATTGGGTGACTTGATTCTGCTCTGGAGAAGCCCACCTTAAAATTATAAAACAGTTGTTTTGACGCCTCCACTTATATTCATCACTACTCGAGCTACGACTGCTGTGAACGCGCAAAGTGCTTGTCTTGGTCACGATCATTATTCCCACTTCCATCCCTGTAGTTTTTCCAAAACTCTAGGAATTTATTTTTGAAACCTTTTGTTAAAACCCAATGGCTTGAATGGATTTAAACCTGGATTAAAACCCGGGTTTTGACCCTAGGCATTTTTGGGGTTACACCCGGGTTTTTATTTTTCAGTATTTTTTTTAAATTGCATTCGAATAAATTCAAAATTAATGTCCGTGCTAATTCTCACAACGATTTTTGTGATGTAATGAAATGTCAATGTGGTATAGGAATAACACTACACTAATGAGAGAGATGCGTGTACTTATGATTTGCATATATTGATTATTATATATGAGAAGAAGGTAAGTAAGTACTGTCATGTTTACTGTATAAAAAGAAGCATGATTATTTCTTTGTTTTAATATCCTGAAGTTCAGTAGTGTCTAAACATAGAACGTCCTATTAAGGCGGGCCATTCTCACGCAGGTGCATTGAGGGGCAGCACATCCACACCGTAACCACCCGAAATGTGTCTCGTAAGGGCGGTGGTTACGATGTGAAACCATTTATTTTTCACTGATTAAGCTGTTGTGGGGCAGCAGCTACACGCTGTAAGCACTATATTTCGTTCACTTTATGCTCAGTACTCAGTAGAGGTCAGAAGTTTCTTGAAGGGTTTTACGACACAGAATTTGAAGTCTGATTTTAAATTTTGCAGTTAGGTTACTCACGTTTGCTACACTTTTAATTCTGCCTTCTACATTTCTATGTAATTCTCCTTATTGTATATAATAGGCTTTTTATTTCTTACATTGCAACGCCAAGTGTTGATAACAGAACAGCGACATTCAGACAATATCAGCAACGTAGATAGTAATCAGAGATAAAAATAGTGATTTTAGTATGTAACCACTGCCCCATAAAGTACTGAGACTCGTAGCGCTGAGTCAGGTTTCTTTTGTTTCCATTAGCTTGGTTTCCATTATATACAAGTGTGGTGGCAAGTTGCAGACAGTTTTATAATGCAAATAGTAGTGTACTTTACGTTCCTGTCCTTTGTGTCTACTACAAAATGTCACCTGGCTTGACAGATAAGGAAATTTCCAATATTATTGAAGAAGACTTTCCGTCAAGTGACGAAAGCATTGTTAGTGAAGAAGAATTATGTAGTAACGAAATAGGTTTGATTGAATCTGATCAAATTTATGCAATTTGTGATAGCGTGCCACCCGTCGTTGACGAAGACATTGAAATTGATGACACAGAAGACGATGCGCCAATGAGCACACGAAGTCAAGGTATAGTATCATGGAGTAAAAGGAACGCTACTTCGACCATTCCACCAACTAAAGGTGATTAAAGAAAAACAATTTAAAGGATTGTGAAAATTTAAGAAGAAAACATTTTGCCAGGGGGTGTCTATGTGATAAAGTGTCTCTAATTAATTAGAAAAGAATAGTTGGACGATCATGTTGTTGAATAACTGTTAAATTAACATAAATTTACTTAATTAAATTAAAATTGGAGAATTTGAGTTATTAGTTTCAAATTAAAAGTTGAATCTTTGAAAAATTACTCCCCAACCCCCCAAAAATTCTATCTTTTATTTAACGTGTTCATTTCAATTCTAAACATTATTTAAGTGTTTGAATGGAAAGTTGTGAGTAATCGATAAGAGTACAGTACTGTGAAGTTTCAGTAACTTCTAAGGAAGTTTGAAGAAGTACTTTACCCTTTTGTAATTTTTTCTCCCCCCCTCAAAAATATAAATCTACCTTACATGGCTCATAGCGTTCTGTGAATTTTTTGATCAGCTTTCTTTAGAAAAATTGAAAGAAAGAAGTCGAAGGCAACCTCATTTTATAAACAATAATTGTAGTGTGTAAAACAAGGAAACTATGTGTATTTTGTTGAGTTTTTTGTTTCGTTTTCCTTTATTGATGCATTCTAATTCGTTGATGTTTAGTGCAGATTATTGTCAATGTTAATAAATATTTTTACAATATTGGAAATATTTAGCCAATGAATTTATTCCCCATTTTTTTAGAAAGCCTGATTGACACCGCAGTTATATACTCAAACTAATGTAATCTTGGGTGTTGGGGAATACAGGCATTGTGCAATAAACTCATTGGAATTTATAAAGATCCAGTTTTTATTTAATCAGATATTTAACAGCTCATTTTGGTAGGCCATGAAGCCAGTTAGGCATCTATATACTCCAGTGGTATTTTTCGTTCAGTTTAACATACAGTAGGTATCAGAACGTATCTGAGCCTACATATTTCAGTTAAGGATAAACATGATTCTTGCAACCACCTTTTACGTTCAATTTTATGCAATGGCAGATTCAAAGTGGGCGCGGTATGCTCATAATGCTTTGTATAGCACGCTCCGAATTTTTATGAACAGATATACGTTATGTAAAAATATCAAAATTTGAAGATACCTCTTTAATATTACATGATACAATATTACCTAAATGGGTAACCTATTACCTTACCTTCTCGCCTAAATTTGATATTACCACGGAAAAATGTTTTTAAACTTCACGTCATAAACAAGGAATAAAACTACAAAACTGCAAATAAAACACAGCACACATTAAATACGATTGCACAGTTTGTAAGTTATTGGCTCTAAAAATTAAATAAATAAGTAATGTCAAGTTATTGTGAATCTACGGTGCTCACAAACTCATCAATCATAAAAAGGAACATTTTCTCTCCAATGTTTAAAATTATATAGTTTACATTAATAATACACTTCGGAAACAACGAGGCATATCGCATGGCATGCTAATAAATCTTTTACAGATAGCTGGACGTAAAAATGTTCCACAAAATGAAGGTTGGGAGCACAGTATCAAATTATCAAAATGTGACGTAAATGTTAAGGTCCCTGTGCATTCGACAAAAGAAATTTAAAAACATATATATTAGAATGAAAAATATATTTTTAAAAATGGTGTTTGAAAAAAATCACCGAAGAACCACAACATAACATGACCGCTCCGGCGGCCTGAAACTACATTACGAAGATTTTAACTACTTTGGTGGTCAACTAACTAAGAGATGAGTGCTCTGATAGACACGAATGTTCAAATATCTAAACAAGTTATTTTGACCTAGAAACTATATTGAAGCATATCGGCAACTCAAGACTTCTGGGATTCACGTGGGGACTTCTAGGTGTCGTAATTTGAGTGACTGCCTACAGTTCTCGAAGACGGATAATAACAAAACACCAGCAAGAAGTTACACATTCAAAACTCCTTTATGCAAGGGTGAACGCACGCTGTCGAAAATGGTACGAACCAACAGAATGACTGAAGTGGAACAAATCACATATGTTTTAAAAGTAACCTGAGGACTTTGTCACAGCACATAGCAAAGAACATGTCTTCTGAATGGAGTTACTTAGGCGTTGAGCCCTTCAGGGCCCATTCTGATGCTTTCATGCCTTCACAAGAAAGAACCTTCAAAAGACACTCAAGCATCTTAATATGATCCTGAATCAACCGAAGAAAGTTATATGGCTTTACGATTTTGTTGTATGATGTACGAAATTGTGCCCATGTGAGCAGTTTTCTTAGTAGTCACGGGGATATTATTTGGGAATGAAATAAGTTAGCGAAGAGTATGGGATTGTTTAAACGAAATTTGGTTCAGAAGCCCTAGTTGCGAATTTTGATAAGGATTAATATTTGTTGAGCAGGTTAGCATCTACATGAACCTAGTAGGAGGAGATGGTCAGTTCTTTACGTCATCGATATTCTCTGAAGAAGATGGCATCATTTAACAAGATAATGCACAATAATGCATCACGGATCAACTCGTGATGTTTGAGGAACAAGTTGAAAAATGCTGTAGGTTGGCGTAGCTTCCATATTCCCCTGATCTCACTGTCACACAACATATGTAAGATACGCTGGAACCACGTGTCAATTTTCGGTCGCCTCACTTTGATATTTGTACACGAAATAATAAAAGGAAACACTGTTATGTGAATCTGCATCGCCCGTTGTGTTAAGAGACGATCGCCTTACAAGGGACTTTGTGCAAGTCCCCCCTTCGCGTTTCCAGAAAAGTTGTAGCGTATTTGAGAGCTCCCGTCATATAAACGGCAAAAATAAACAAATTGGCACAGTTTTACCATCTTCTGGTCAATTATTACGGAATGAGCAAAAAATACTATTAAAAATGGTCACTTTGAAACTTTTACTCCCGCCATTTTGAATAGGGGCAACATATCGATTCCGGAGTTAGTCAACATTTTTCTTTCGTCAAGCTCTTTTAAGCGATGTATTACTCGATCCACCTTGCAATTTAATTTTTTTCAGTTGACACCCATCTGTTCCCATCGTGGAGGGAAGCAAAAATGTTAGTGTCTCAAAATAATGAAACATGTGTTTCAACAATTTCTCATATTTATATTTGTTCCGGAGAAAAAGGGCTGGGAACAGACTTTATGGACATCCTGTTTAAAAAAAATGTAAGTTTACGTTATAATAATCTCTTTTCTTATCGATGATTAAATTAAGATATTGGAAGGTTAAATGGAGTTATCTTACACATGTGTGGGCTTTAATATGGGTGACTTAAATTATAATTAAAGTCCACTTAAAAAACTAACATTTCTCATCCGCGTCAATTGTAACGGATATTGTGCTTGTCAATAGTTAATGACTAGAATCAATCAACACATGAATGGAAAAGTAAAATTTGTGAAAACCAACAACCAGATATGAACTACTGCGTTATGACTATAATTCTCTACTCAAAGAATATATGACTAATGAAACTCCTTGAGGAGTATCAATTAACCTTATCTCGTTAGAATATATTATCACAAATTCAGTTTTATAGATTTTATTTCGAAAATGGTAAACATAAATTAAAAATTTCAATTTTATCATAGTATATTATAATAGTGATATTATACATCTAAGTTTCAACAACCTATTCCTTCTTATAAAGTTGAGAGCAAAACAATATTTGAATTATTTATGGAAAGTCTTGCTAAAGAGCCATCATTAATGCAAGTAATATTGATGGGTGGTCAGTCCATTACATATCGGTCTTTGCACAAGCACTCTACTTCAGATTCAATCCCAGAAGTAGCTCATTCTGATTGTACATCCTATTCTGCAAAGATACTGACTCAATTAGGATGAAAACAACCAATCAAATAATTCAACTATTTTCTTCTCATACACTTTTCGATAAGTTTCACAAGCATTTACTATTTTATAGTAAACAGTTCTATTTATTCCATCCTCTGCAGGGTACAGGAGTTGTTTCTGTGTAGTTGGGCTCTTTAGTACTGGATATACCTCTTTTGTGTCATTCTAAAATCTACATACAGATGCTTATCAGAATAATGGAAACACCTGTAGTTGGCCACACGTCAGATGTATGGGTTGGCAGTGGTGTCGTGGCGACCGCAGCGCCGGACTGCTGGTGGTGGTGGGTTAGGTCGGTCTCCATACTACGTCAGGCGTCGTGGAACAGGAGTGTGCAGTGGCTGCAGCAGACGGAGGTAGTGTAAAATGGGAGACCTCTCAGAGTTTCAAAGAGGGCAAATTGTTGGTGCGCGGTTATGTGGAGTGAGTGTGACGGCAGTGGCTAGTGTGTTAGGTGTGTCGCCAGGGACAGTGTCGAAGGTGATGACGGCCTACACAACACACGGGAATCACATCGGGGAAGCGGAACAGTGGGCGGAAGAAAAGCATCAGTGACAGGGCACGCCGGGTATTAAAGCGCATTGTCACGCGGAACCGTCTTGCCACTGCGGCGCAAGTGACGGAGGAACTCAATCAGCACCTCCCCCAACCTGTTTCGACAATCACAGTCCGCCCCGAATTACATGACATGAACTTACGGGGTCGTGTTGCACGGGCCAAACCTCTCATCAGGGACCAGAACGCTTTAGCACGCCGCAAATGGTGCCGCGACCATGCAACTTGGACCGTTGACGACTGGAAACGTGTGGTATGGTCGGATGAGTCACCATTCACCCTATTCCAAACCACGGGCCGTGTTTATGTGTGGAGAACGCCCAAAGAAGCGTATGATCTGCAGTGTCTCCGCCCAACTGTGAAACATGGCGGCGGCACGGTGATGCTGTGGGCCGCAATATCATGGTTTTCATTGGGTCCTGTGGTCACTGTGCGGACGCATCACTGCCAACGATTATGTCGCAATTTTAGGAGACCACTTGCATCCTATGGTCCGGATGTTGTTCCCCGACAATGACGCCATATTCCAGGATGATAATGCACCCATTCACACAGCTGGAGTTGTTGCAGCGTGGTTTGAGGAACATCGGGATGAAGTTCAACACCTCCCCTGGCCCGCCCAATCCCCAGATCTCAACATAATTGAACATCTGTGGTCCATCTTGGAAACACGACTCCGGCGACGATTTCCACCTCCATCCTCTCTCACAGAACTGGCCGATGCCCTGCACGAGGAATGGTGTAATATTCCACTTGCTACCATTCACGACCTCTATGCCTCCATCCCACGTCGCATCAAGGCTGTTCTGAAGGCGAAAGGTGGCCCGACACCATATTAATCTGGTAAGTTGCACTTTCGTTCAGGTGTTTCCATTATTCTGATAAGCATCTGTAT
>JAGDQP010029512.1:13183-23311 GCA_022664845.1 Lepisma saccharinum | reverse complement strand
AAAAAAAAACATTCTTAAGAAGGAAAGCCCCTTTACGTGAGGCTTATTTAGTAATATAGGCCTGAGCCAAAGTTATCTAAAGGACTTAAAAATGGAGTATGATTTGCTAAACTGAGATGTCTTACATAATTATTTGTCGATATGTTACATCATTGGTAACAATGCCACACTATTTTCTAGCTTCAAAACCACAGAAGATTCGACATTTCTTGAAAGAAATGTGTCTCCTGTTTCGACGTTTGCTAATGATCAGCATTTTTAGAACACCCTCTATACATACACACAAACCCAGCTCTCGTGATCTATTGACAAACATCGTGGATAAGGATTAGGGGAGGTGTCGCGGGTTCAAATCCTGTTCCCGCTTGTCATTCTGACCGAGGTTATCTTCGGTTACACCATTGGAGCGCTGGAATTATAATGTGTTCGAAATATTTTTATACTGTTTAGCGTAGATGCCGGCCGGGTGTCCGAGTGGTCTACGGCGGTAGGCCATCGGCTCGAAGGTCCCGGGTTCGAGTCCCGGCAGTGGATTTTAACAGCTAAAGGCGAATCGTGACGGTCCGAAGTCCAAAGTTACTAGACTGGCCCATATAAAAATAAAGTTTAAAGTTTTGTAGAGTATAGATAAATTATACGATCTAGAAACTTCTTATAAGATTGTAAATTTATACCTTGAAGTTTCACATTATAAAATCCTAAAATATTTAAACACTCTGAAGAGAAATGACTGAAATTAAAAAAAAAAAAAAAAAACACTTATCCAAAAGAGTAATCTTAGCTGAAAAAAAATTAGGCAAATTTTAGCTGAAAACGAAGAACTTTAGTACACAAAATATAAGTCATAATATTTTGTTCTTGTGTTCATAAGGTATATCTATAATATTTTCTTCTACATTCTGTAAAAATCCGTAGACTTGAATAACTAGAGACTCTGCCTTATTTCAATATTTGTAAATATGGCAAATAGAAACCGAAAATATTGAATTTATCTTCCTACCATCTATTGCTCAACGAAAGCGATCTTGTTTATTAAAGCATTACATTTTCCGTTGCTGTTTAGAAACATCCAATTAGGTAATTCCTGGAGTGAGATTCACTAGTACATGAACAAATGAACCTTTTACGATTTCCTCGATTGAGAATAACAGTTATTTCGTATAATTATATGCTTCGGTTTGTTTTCTTAATCATCTTTACACTAATAGGAAGAAAAGGGTGGTAAACTCGAGTGTGTCGTATTTGATGTCAAATTAGACAATTAACATACAATAAGAAACACGTTTATAGTATAAAACTTAAGGCGGATCCCATGACACCATACTGAAGCGCATATAATTACAAATTACCGGTTTTTAGGATGATTATGCATTTTTGAATCGATATCAGAAGTAAAAAAATATGAAAAAAATCGATATATTGAAATATCGAGCTAAAATATAGAATCATCCGACCGAAATATCGAAACACAGAACAGAAATGTTAAAATATCGAAATACAGAAATGTAAAAACAACAACAACGACGAAAAAGCGAAATACCAAACCAAGATATCAAAGTATCGAACTAAGGTATGGAGATACTGAACTAAAATATCGACTTATCAAACTACGATGTGTAAATACCGAACCAAAATATTGATTTATTGAATTATAATATCCAATCAAAAAATTTAAATATTGATTCTCTTTTGGATACGTTTAATAGCGGTATTGATTTGATGTATTTAGATTTTGAATATCCCTAAACAAGAGAATAACGCGTTAGCGGACAAATTGACACCTTTGAACCTAAATCTAATGTTTACTTCTATCTACCAGCCTTCGTTTAGGCGCTAGCCTGCGTTATACAAAGAACTACACAAGAGAGAACAAAGAACTGAAATCTAATTAAAACACAACTTAAATTTTGGGGTGAGTGGTCTGTTAGAAATTGATTTGACGACGTTCTTACTCCGATTTCTTTGCAATCCAACGCATATGAATTGTAGTGTTGTGAAATACTACTTTGGAAGATGAATATAACAAAGAAGAACTTGTTTTCCTTGTAGCAATAACTTTACGAGTCACGCCTCTTCATATTTTATGACCTTTCGATGACTCCATCCTCCAGAGGAAAAACCAAAAGGTTTTGGATGCCCTACTGGACATTACAGAACAAAAAAGTTATCATAAACTCGTACACGTACTTAGTGTTGGAGGCTATAGTGGAACAGAAACCAGCCTATGTGGGTAATCTTGTCCACACTCCTCCTACAAATGCCCATAATAGGAAAAATTGGCTCTGTCGTTAAAGATACACTGTAGTACTTGCATCTGACATAAAATATATTGCTACACATATAAACAGAATGTCATCAGTACCATAGACGTTAACTCTTGACTATGGTTTCAACAGTTTCGATATACCACTGAGATATTACCCAATGTCATTATTTGTTTCCGTCCGATTGGCGGAATTGTCTTCCTTATTAACCAATCACATCTCTTCTACTATGCCCTACGCTGATTCGTTGACTATTGTGCCAATGACCTTTCGTTCCTTAGCATTGCAGTTTAAATCATATTTTCCTCGTGTAGCAATTCGGATAATTTCCCCAATACTGTGCTATGATTTGCTGATTCCTGTGCCAATCACGTTTGATCTTGAATTGCCTCATAAAAAAAAGGGTCTTGTAATTAGACTTGAGATAAGAAAGTAGACAGATACTAATGAGCAGTCCTCTTAAATTTACGTTTTTCCACCCCGTTCTTTGTTATTGATATGAGAACAACCTTTCAATTTTATCTAGCGTCTCTGCTTATCACTTTCTTGCATCACATGGAAGAATGAATGAATCATTACACTGTTGCAATATCTATGCAAATCCTTAGACCCATATTGGATTGACAACGCTCCATAACAAGTTTAAGATTTGTGTGTGTGTGTGTGTGTGTGTGTGTGTGTCACTTGGCATTCGGCCTAGATATGACATTTTGGCAATGCAGTTGCCAATTACAAAGAAATTATTTCCTTATCTTGAAAAAACTTCTGTTGTAAAATAACATTCTCTTTTGGGATTCCAATGAAAGGACTCCACTAAGAATATAACACTATTTTCTTTATTCATGTTATTTGGATTTTTTGTCTTTGGATCATTATGCCCAAGCACCTCGGGTCACCAACTCGTCTCTAGTATAATACTCATCATCATCATCACACTCGTTGTATTTAACACAAGCTCCTGGATAACCGAGCCACGCTCAGTAAAGAGAAAAATGGTTTACTCTCTTCGCTGTATATTTATTCGGGCATTTGATTGACTTTTTCTTTGGATTAAAGATGCTATACGCTCTCGTGTTTGCTGATCGTCTTGTTCGCTCGAGCTTCCTCAACAGCAAGCTGATCAGAAAGCTTGACAGCGTAATAACGCCTTACGATTCGTTGAGAATCATTCTTTCCATGCTTCTTCTTCTAATTACTTGGACTCCAGTTGGAAACGTTGTGGGCTGATCATTATTCAAAGCAAGGCCATACGATTAGATACTGGAATGATCAGCTCTTCGGTATTTATTTCTTCGACTTTTGTCTTCTTCAAAAGGTGCCCTCTTCGTACTGAAACTGAAATCTCGTAGGGTGTCCTTCAGGCATCTTTCTTGGAGTTGAAGAAGTTTCAACTTTTAATGAAAATTATTGTTAGTGAAATGGTTAATATTCTTACACTGAAAAACTCAACAGAGGGTCTTATGAATCGCGAACATCAATCCCATCTCGCGGCTCATATTCAAACTATATGCAGGAAAAGAGATTTTAAAGAGTTTTCGCTTTTTATAGAAATCAATCGTGATTTGTTGAAATAAATTTGGATATTTAACTTCATAAATGAGTTTTCTCAATATCGTGTTCCAGCTAAATCGTTTTCTCGCACCCGAAAACGTTAGATTAATTCTATTTGACCAACATTCTTAGACTCATTTGCGAGATAAAATTTACAAATATACAAGATTTGTTTTTTAATCTTTAAGCGCCGCCCTGGGATTTTAACGAAATCGCAAATCTTTACGTTGGTAGTTCTTGTACCCCCTCCTAATTATCCGAGAGTCATAAATGATACCTCATCGGAAAGCGTATGAAACACTGATTCCAACAAGGTACCTTTGGTGCCCATTGATATATGGTATACATTCTACATCTATAGATTCTATGGATTTACTAACCCAAAATTGTTCTTATGTTTTTTATGAATTTAGTATGTATCTATTTACCCCGTTCTCTCTTGTATACATTACTAGTTAAATAAAAAAGTTGTTAGAGCGTTGGACTCATGTCTAGTGGTCCAGGATTCCCGGCTGGAGTCCCATTTTTCGGGGTCCACCCAGCGTCGTGAGGAAAACTGGAGAGTCATTCAAGTGGACAAAATTCCACCAAGCGCGGACAGATGGCGTTGGGGCAGACTCAGGATCTATCGGTCTGTAACGCCGGTGGTTATTATTATTATTATTTATGCGGAAGGAGAGTAGGTAATTGCCTTGATCTGAATTAAAGGTACCATAACGGAATTTACCTAGTGCAACTAAAGGGAAAACCAAAGAAAAATCTTTGACAGTCGCCGTTTACAAAATCTGAAGACTTCAGCGACTGGCAGGTGCTGAAATTCATCCAAAGTGGAGGCTTCAGAGTGAGAGTGACTGAAGACGAGTGCAAAGCGGAAACGTGAGGACGAGAACGGTTGGAAGAACCGCTGGGTTCCTTCCAGTTAATACAGAGCTACATTATTGATGTTCTTTTATTTTAGACAAAAAAAAATCGCACTTGTTTTCCTCTTGAACAGAAAAAAATGTGTTGTTTTTGGTTCTTTCAGGACTGGTCTGAATGATTTTGCCATTGAAGATGATTACGTGAATTCAGGTTTTGTCTCATAAACATTAATCATGCGTCTAGCATCAATAGCAATCACCTTCGGGGCTCGACTGGTAAACCGGTTTCTCTTTCTCCTCATCTGGAAGACACGAGGCAATAACAACAACGTGAAGACAATGAAAAAGAAGTGAGTAGTGGCAGAAATGGCGCCAAAATGCACCCATAAGCAATGGATAGGCCTCTCTAGTCAAAGCAAGTTGTTATTTACTGGATAAGAAGGTCACTACAGAGATTCAACTTAGCATACTCAGACGTAGTGATATTAGAAGTCACATTATTGAAGCCAAAAGAAACCAAATAATAGGGATTCAATAAGTCAAAAGATTCCTAAGAAAGTAAAATTCAAAATTGAGAAACAAAGCAAGCAACGTTGTATTATTTGGTGATTACATATTTGAAAGAAATAAAAGCTCCCACAATTCAAGTTTCACAGTAACAAAGAACGGTCAAAGAACGGAATAGACTAAAAATGTACTCAGTCAGATCGAAAAAAAAAAAAAAATTATGAAAATATCTGCCGAGTTTAAGAGACTGTACTATGTAGTAATACTGAACGTGTATTCTACATACAACGTTTCGATGGTTTTGCTTATCTTATTTATTTGTTCGATATTGATCGATTTACTAATTTTTAAGGCTTAAAAACTTCTTCCAGCAGCCTTTTTTAGAGAATCTGAGTGGGTATAATAGCGATCTTTCTCTACAGAATTCCCAAACGAAGTTCTGTATAGTTCAGGGGCAAGACTCGCCTAACTGAAATTTTCTTAAATGACAGTTACTCATGCCCCACACTATAATTTTAGTCGAAAAAAAGTTTGCCTATGAGCAGACATAATTTTAATTGCAATATCAAATGAAAAAAAAAATATATCAGTTAAAAGAAACAAGGAAAATGGCAAGTGGAATTTGAACTTATGTATGGACTTACTTTAGGCATCTATGGCTCAGATCGGCATAGGGCTTGCATGAGAAATTCCGCTCGAAAAAGAAAAAATTAGATCTGTAGTACCTCCTGTTTGATGGTAATGTAATCATATGAGAATAATTTCCAATGGTAGTCTATCGAACATTTTGACCATTTTGAGATGAAATTTTAATCTTTTTGAAGAAAAAAATGACAACTATGCAATAAAATATTGAAAATGAAAAAAAAAAGCAAAAGCAAGCATATGTTATAAGTACTAAGAGAAAAAGAGTACTGTTGTTATGAAATTAAAAGATAAAAATACTTGACTTCGGCGGGAACTGAACCCCAAGCGCCCAGTCTGTGATCCAACGCTCGAACGCCTACGCTAGCCGGTCAACTACCAGATAATACCTTCCAATTGGTACTTGAGAATTGATTGTCTCGTTTGGTACTTGAGAACGACGTTCAAATATGTTTATTGTATGTACATGTTCCTCCTGACGTCTTCTGGCATATAGTTGTGACGGAGAAGAGTTATCCGATCTTCTGTTGTCATTTTTAAGTGAACGCGATTAACTTCACAGTAAAGCTTCGTCTTCCGATTAGATTCGTGGTAAAAGCAAAGGCGGATTAAAGAAGTACAAAAAGAATTCTTGGGATCCGCAGGAGCAAAAACAAACAAATGATCGCATCCTCTTTTAGCAACTGAAATAGAAGAGCTATTGTCACTAAAGTTAAGCAAACGACTCAACTGTAACTTTTATTAACATATCGTTGCACAGTTTCTTTTTCATAAACGTTATCCTTTATCCTATTTGAATGGCTTTCAGTAGTTTGTATTTCTGTAAAAGTCTGTATTTCAGGTTATCATAATAATTGGTCAGTCTGTAGGGTAAATAAACACAGCCAAAATGTTATCTGAAAATAAAGTAGTTTTGTTCTGGATGAAGAATAGTTTCCTGAGAACGAATGTCTTGTAAACTACTTAAAAATAACATTGAAATACGTTCTTTGTGCATTGTTCTCAACATGTTGCAAGATTAGGATTTCCACTCAATTAAAAGAAGCAAATGGATCACACCACCTTGGTTTTTCCTTTCCGGAGATATTTCATTAAGCTGTTTCTTTCCGGAACGCAAATTTCCTTCTGCAACCGTCTCCATGTCAACTGTATTTTCCATTTCTCTTCTAATTCAAATAACTTACAACACCTCTCCACACTGTTACATCGCCAGACATATACAGGGTGTTTCAGGACCTCTGGTACAAACTTCGGGACCTCTGATACAAAACAAGAAAAAAAAGTTCATATGAACTCGCACCCTATCATGTGTAGTTTCGGCGCTGGAGAGCCCAAAATACGTCCAAAACTGTATTTCAAGGCGATTTATTTTGAATACTAATAACTGTAGAAGGAGGTTCGTCGTTTCGTCAAAGATATCAGACTTGCTCGTTCAGAAAATGTCAGACGTGATGGGAAAATGCGCGAGGGATTCCCGAGTGAATCCTCCTGACTTCAGACATGTGCATTTTCTGAACGAGCAAGTCTGATTTCTTTGACGAAACGACGAGCCGCCAGTTCTACCGTTATTAGTATTCGAAATCAATTGCCTTGAAATACAGTTTTGGACGTTTTTGGTGCACCCTAGCGCCGAAACTATGCATGATAGGGCGCGTGTTCATATCAACTTTTTCCTTGATTTGATATGAGAATTCACCTCCAGAGGTCCTGAAACACCCTGTATAACGAAAATTATGATGCGCAGACGTAAGTAAAAAAGAACAAAAAGTGGATGTAACTTATTTTGAACGAAACAGCTTTTCGGATATAACGTTCTTTGAACCAAATGCAAATTTCTTTCATCCTGTAAACTGACGGTTAAAACTTTTTCTGCACAAAATATTATTGTTTCATGTCTAAGATCTCTAATGAGGCAATGATAGCGAGAATTCATTTTTCTTTTTTTTTCTAGAAGATGGATTTAACTTGTTTTTCATTTACACTCTTCAGTTAATTTTACAGAAAGAAATGTTGACATCAGAAAACAACCGCGTTTCCTCTGGGACTACAACACAGATAAAAGCCCTTTTTAAAAGTTTTGCTCCGAATAACCCCCCAGCCTAATGCAATGAGGTCAGCGTAGTATTCGTTTAAAGTGTTATGGCGCCGACCTATCTCGCTTTTCCCTCAACCAAAGTGGTAGTGATTTTATCCGACCACGAAGAGAAGAGAATTAAATAGATTTAGACAAAAAAAAATAAGGTTGAGAAGACTTTTGAACAGGATATCAAACGGATTGCTTTTCTTGCGGGTGAAAAAAAAAAAGAAATCTGCACAACAAACACTTAACTGAAGAGTTTAGCTAACACATTTGATTGCTCTTAAACTCAGTTGACAGGACAACAAGGCCACTAATGAAATCCGATGTAAAAGTCAGAAGGTCTTTCCGCGGAAAGAACCCACAACACTATCTTCTAACAGACGACCAATGCGACCAAGCAACAGACTCGAATGATCCAATCCTTTTTCATCCTTTTTTCCCTGTTCCTAGAAGTGACCAAGCAAAATAAAAACACTCACTATTGCGCGGCGGTAGTAATCCTTTTCAGAAGAATCATATTTTAATCAGTTTCTGAATTACCTGGAATTTCTCTCTACAAACAACAAGTGTAGTTAGAGTTATCAAAATAGCGTTAATCAAACATGCAAGCAACATCGAAATATTTACTTTTTTTTTCCGGAGCACTTTTAATTGTCAGACACATTTGCTACGCTTGCAATATCGAAAGAATGTGCTTTCATCCCGTAGCCACGCCCCGCTATGTATACGTTGTGACGTTTAGTCATACGTCATTATGCTCTGTTGCCAATTTTCACTTCTTTGTCTGAGTTCGTACAAGGCATATTTTTGTCCTACAGTGAAAGTGTCTCAACTGCAATGCAAGGAGAAGACCAGAAGTCTAGGAAAGGTAAATTTCGGTCCGTAAAATACAATCAACTAACATATTGATCAGCAAAGCACACAGACAGAGAGAAGAGAAAAATGGCAACATTGTAACCTATTCAAACCTCAATTCTTGCACATTCATCCCATCGTCCCAGGGCCCAAACTTTTAAAAATCCGACTATAGTTTATTGGACTACAGACCCTACTGACTTCAATGCGATACTTCAACAAAACATTATAACTTTACAGTCCACTTAAAAGAAATTTGTAGGTTACATCTCCTTAGAAGTTCACCGGCTTATTTAGACGATGGTAACGATTCAAATGAACTCCGAATTCCAGTGGTCTAACCGATATCGTCACGAACCTCGGGAAGCACGTGGGTTCGAACGGCATTGGTGCCCATCGTGACTGAGTTTTCCAGAGGTTTTTTTTTTCAGTTTTACTAGGCAATATTGGGAGGGTACGTCAACTAATGGCCTAGCTGCTACCCTATCCATCCTTGTTCCCGGATTAGTGATCGCCAATGGACGTCATCCCACAGATATGACAGTCAAACTTGCCTGTGCAGCACATAATAATTAAATTAAATTAAAATTCAAACAAACAAAATGGTAAAAAAATATAGTGGAGCCGGTGATAGTTGATCACTGACAGTTTCGTTTGTGATAAAGGCAGAAAGGAGCAGGTAGAAAAATAGCCAGTCACTACCCCAGATTTCGAAGACGTTACTAAACCACGTTTCCATGCTGCCAAGTTAAATAGTCTGCTGAGACAACACGTTACGCACTTTCTTCGACCGCGGCAGACAGAGTAAAGCACATGTCAGCAACTTGGCAACAGCGCTGATCTTCACTCCCTCACATCGAACGCCCGAAATAAATTCTCGCCGACCCAAGTATAGATACAAAAGGTCTGAATCGACAACACTGCAAAGCTGTATATAGCATTAGGAAAATAATGAACGAAGAACAGAAACAAGCAAAAGGAGCAAATGAAAATGAAAGGAAATGGTCTCGTGAAAAAAAAAAAAGATCGTTTCCCGACTACCATATTATCCCAGATCAAGCTTCAGTTCTAATTATGCTGAATGTTTTCGTATGATATAACAGAACATCTCAGTTACATGCCTGGATCAATTATAGTTAATTAAGAGATTGTCTTAACTTTCAAATTTTTCCCACATTCAACTTTCATTAAAACCGTTCACATAAATTACAATGATTCAAAACGATGTAATTGAATCTTTGTAGTAGCTGTTTTAATTTTCTTCGTCAAAACAGTGATCTTTACATATACCTCTCCCTATATTCTTTGTCAACAAAATAGCATCGAACTTTCACCATTACTTTCTCTTGTTACTTCCTTCCTAGAG
>JAGDQP010029512.1:1705-13083 GCA_022664845.1 Lepisma saccharinum | reverse complement strand
AGATGATCCTGAAGCTATTTTTAATCACGCTATTATTTCTTTCCTGAAAAGAGATTTTTCCATTCATCCATTTTACTGGAATGAATTGGATCATAGTGTGCTTGCTTAAGCAGGAATTGAAAGAGATACATTCGGAAGACTTTATGCTACTAATACGAACTGATTTGATTCGTGGACTACAATATTTTTTAAAGTAACAACTGCTTTGGTACGCGTATCAGACAAAGGAAAAGTATTTTTCCAAATAATCTTTATGTTAAAACTAAATACAAAACAATGTATGTTCATATTTTCTAGTCAGTACTTATACTTCCTTCGCGTTCTTTGCACCAAAATTTAGTCCAGGGTTAATTATTTCTTGGGTTTTATGTGTAGTTCTTACACTAGACTAACCTACGAGAAGCTACAAATAGATCTGAGAATTTTAGAATACATGAAAATGCTAAAGAGAAGGAGGAAAATTGACAATTCCCGCGTCATAAAAGTCATCCGGTACTGTCAGTCAATTTTAATCTTCTCGCGTCATAAAAGTCAATCGTCACTGTCAGTCAATTGAACCTTGTGGTGCCATAAGACTCATCCGCTAGTCAATTTAACTTTGTCGCGTCATAAGAGTCAGCTGCCAGTCAATTTACCTTTGTCGCGTCATAATAGTCAACCGTCAGTCAAATTCACCAGTCCGAAGTTCATCTCTGATAACCCAGTAGTGCACAAGTCCCGAAATACATGGGAAAACTTCATCTTTTTTTTCAAGTGAATCGTCTATTTATATTATTGTAAGTATCAACCCGGTCTTCCAATCCCTCTATGATGAGAAACGGACATTCACATCGCGGTTTGTCGTGCATCCGTCATTAATCAAATGACACCTCATTTACGACCCACCTACTTAAAATAATGGAGATGGATTTCCGTAGCGCGAATGTAGTTTTGTGTTCGGAAATCAAAGTCCTGGGATTGCTGATACATACGACTTTTAACAACGCACCAATGGCACAGAAACCATGTTTTCCCCAGTTTCCTCGGGCGAATGCCGTGATAGTACTTTCCCTAGGGCTCTGGCCGCTACCTAACCACCACCTTCACCCTACACCTGGAAGAGTGATCGACCATGAGGCCTTTGTGGTGAACAAACACCGTGTCCTCGGGGTTCTCCCGTTTCCTCCTACTCCCTCCATTCCACTAATCATTCCATCATCATCAATTCGGGCTGAGCCAAAGTTACCTAAAGGTCTTAAATAAAGAAAGAACACACACACACTCACAAGCGAAGAAGCATAAAACTGAGTTTGCAGTTCGCTTTAGCAAAGCAACATCTGAACTTAAGGTTAATTGCCTAGTAGAGAGATCTCCTACAGTAGATGGTGTCAAAGGTCTTGTCTCAGCATTTCTTGTCATTTTTGTGTGATTTCTTTCGAAATATGATCAAAAAGTACTCGGACTGTCTTCATGCAGTTCGGCACAAGATTACTTTCTAAGATTTTTTTGCACATGCGCTCTGCTGTCGCTCTAGCATATTTCTATTGCCCAATGTAAAGTTCAGATTGTGTTTATGCCTGTATAAGAACATATTGTACACCTATATGTACAATGGAATTGTATATTAATTTCTCACATATTTGGAGATTAAAATTCAAGATTTTTTTTTTTTAATATTGTAAAGATCGCTGATATTTAAAAGGGAATCCCAGGAGTCCGAACTGCCCCCGAAATTCAAATTTCTATGTAAAATTAATGCGTATACATTTAGGCGTAATTGTATTATATTTTATGTACTTTTCATACCTATATCTACCTTGCACTTCCTCCCGTCCGAAATCTTTTACTCCCCGAAAAACGTTGAGATATGTGTGTGGTGAAAACGCTGTTTTAAAATAGAAATAATATATTTCAAAAACGACCATAAATATATTGAATTTTAAGACCATCCCTATATTTGCCTGGTGTGACTGAGGAAAAACCCCAGTCAGGATGATAGGCTGCTGAGAACAAACCCACGAGCATTCAGGAGGTTCTGGGTTCGATCCCAGTGGTTGACCATCCTGACTGAGGTTTGTCCAGGTTTCCCCCTCCCCTCAGTCACACCAGGCAAATGCCGGGATGGCACCTTGAATATAGACCATGGCCGACATCTTCCCGAATCCTTTCCCCTGCCCTATCCCGGCCTGAGCATTAGATTCCTGAAGGTCACAAATGAAATTCAAAGAATGAGTGTTCTGAAGGATCTTCCACGAGAATAATAATAATAACAATGAGCAAGTGAATGTTACTGTTAAAGGAATAACTATTAAAGGCATTGTTGAAGACAAACTTGGAACAATCAAGTGACTGTTGACTGAAGGCTTTGGGATGAGATTACCCTATGTATCAAGTTCACAAATTACGTTCGCCACAACAAGGACATTAATTTGCAAATAACTTGCTTGAGAACAGCACATAGGCCCTGACTTCGCTCCTCCTGACTCATGCCTAATTGTTTCTCAAAAGGATGAGAGAGACAGGTGTGAAAGTCACAAACAAAATACGGATGTAGAAATTACCAATCATTATGCAAGAAATTTAGAAGAGATCGCTTCCTGAAGTATCGCCGCACGAAGCGTGGGCAGTCGAGAGGGTTATTCTCCGAAGTTATTTAATATTATTATCTGTAAGCACTGTTTATACGGATTTTTCTAGAACTAGTCCGGGTACTTTTTGATGAGTCCTCATGACAACCTTCAATAGAAGAGTGAGGTTTTTTTTTTTTGCGAAAAAAAATCGGATTTATTCTTATTTGGTATGGAAACATGCAGGCTTTCTAAGCCTAGCTATTGATTAGTTTAACGACCCTGAGAGGGTGGTCGATAAGTATACATTCAAGAACCATTGAATAAAATTGACAAGAATTGTAATTTTTCATACCAGCAACACTTCTTCTTTTCGTGTTTTCAATTGTTACCAGACTAATTTTTTTTAAAACCATAATTAACAGATAAAAAGTGCCCCAAGTAACAAAAGAACCAGCAGAATTGAGGGTTCACAGAGCACAAAATAAATTAAATATTGATTTGCCAATTTCAGTTAATGAATCTCTCTCTCTCTCTCTCTCTCTCTCTCTTCTTTTTCAAAAGAAGGAAATGTATAACAGACAAAGTAAAATAACGATATTGTCTTATTGTATTAATTGCTTATGATAAATACGAATATAGAAAACAAATATCTTGAATTTAGAATTTTATTTAAGGCCTTATTTAGGCAACTTTGGGTCAGGTTGAATGGATGATGATGATGCTGGAATTGGTGAAAGAAAGCGGGAGGAAACGGAAGAATAGCAACCCTCCCACACAGGGTTAGTCCACCAGAGCTGAAACCTTTGAGCATCACATGCCCGTAAAATGTTCTCTTTATATACGAGGCGTATACGATAAGTCGTGTTTTGGGTATACAGGGCTATTCAACAAGGAATGGAATGACTTCGTCGTTTTGTGAAGCAGTGGCGAGGTAAGGTCACTTTTCTTTGGAGGACCTGCCCACAATTTTATGCAGACCCACAATCTTCATCAATGCGGAGTCATTAACATACCGGCATTTGCCTAGTGTGATTCAAGGGAAAATCCTGGGGGAAAATAATAAGTCAGAATTGGTCGGCTTCTGATATCGATCGAACAGAGGACCTCCCGAATGGAAAGCCAACACTGTAGCAACTGAGTTACGACGCTGGATGAGATCAGTTCCTTTTGGCGGTATTACTCATGAATGGAGAACGTCGGCAACTGTGTTTAGGATTCGAATGCCTCGACTTACTTTTGCGTTACAAACAGACGATTTTTAAAAAAGAACAAATTATTTTTTTGAGTCCATATAAAAAAATTGCACACAAAGGATTATAAATAAATATAAAGGTATAGCTATCCCCTATGCGATACGCTGAGATGTGGTGGTAGCTCTCCACATATTCTCGATCTACAGTACGAAGTAAGGTGGGATGGTCAGTCCCACGCTCGATCGCCTTTACCTTCCTAAGGTGCCCAGGAGTACCAAGGGCACTCTGGTACTCAATTTGATAATAGGCTGAGTGCACCTCAGAGCATGGGAACACTGCGAGTAAAACCTCAATCAATGTCCTTGTCGGGATTTGAATCCGGGACGTCTGATTCGTAGTTAGACACGCTACCGCCTGAACCACGGCGACTCATATAAATAAATAATTATAAACTCATTATGCTAACAAGTAATGTAACAAAAATTATTAGTAAAGGAAGATTAAGAATATAATATACATGTTAATTAAAAAAATGCCGGTACTGGTAAAAGAGAATAAAAACTTGTTACTCCAATCCACCTGTCCCTTCTCGAAATGGAAAGTAGCTCGAATGCACGACTTTAAATCACTTTCGTCACGAACACTGATACATCACAACACTACGTACTTTTTAATACACGCAAAGCTTCTACTCCTTCTGTGAATGACACACTCACACATGGATATAAAGTCACACAAACACACCTGTCTGCCTTAACGAATGAGTCACTACCAACAACTACTATATACTTCTTCTCATGAAAATGCCGCGTCTCCGAAAAACGCAATCCTTTTGCCGGTGGACATAAGAAGACCATCAAGAGACGCGCGCTCCAAGAGTCTTCGGATCATTTCGGCAATGTTCGTCTATACTGGAATGCTTTTTACTACATACAACAATACTTATACATCGCCTTTCTTTCCACCCATACATATAATTCTGGCGCGCTGGAGAACTCTTTAAAACTCCAGGCCAGTTTCAACTCCAAGGTTATCCCAGCAACAGCATCTATCTGAGAAGAACGTGATGTCCACGAACACCTCTCCTGATTCTCTCTTCTGCTCAGTTCACGTTTTCTTTGAACGTCTTTTTTTTTTTCTTTTTAGCGGTCCAGAAAAGGGAAAAGCAAATTGCAAAAGGAATCAATAAAATACAGGAAAAGTCGCGTGGGAACTGGAACGAACAAATTTACGAAGGAAGAGATAGAGATGCGCGTTTTGTGAATCTTTAAAACGTACTGCTCCAAATTCAATTTAATTTCCCCGTGTGATAATTTGAGGGCGCATGAGTCGGAAGTCTGTATAAGTAATTTTGATTCATCACGTAGTTCATACAAAATTCTCGGAAAATATACAGTTTACGGTGTAGGTTAAGCAATGTGAAACGAACCTAACATTATCTAACCAATACAATTTAACCTAACACAAACTAACCTTTCCTAAAGAATCTTAAGTTTTATTGTTTTGTTTTTTAAGTTACGAAATAAAATTAGAAAATTCGAGCACAGAAGAGCAAAGGAGGTTACGTGCCCCGGGTGCCGGTCTAGGAAAAGCCAAATGAAGATACCAAGGGGGCGTTGTACGCTTTTAGCTATTTCGAAGGAGCGCAAAACTCGTAATTTTTCCCTCTTGCAAGAATTCAAACTATGGCCTTGCGTATACTATGGGGCAGTGTTCAATTTGCCGTGGGGAAGATGCCGGGGATTTTCCCTGGTGCATGAGAATTGCATCCCCAATTGTTGATTCCGAATACCATCCCAACCAGGGATTAAAATCGTTGTATTTCTATCCAAACAGGTAGATGTTTGCAACTTACTGGCAACCAATAGTGTTAGTATCCCCGCTTTGTAATTTATCACATATCGAACACTGCTATGGGATACGTTTGGACCTCTTCCTCCCCAAAGTTTTTTCTTCGGTTTCAATATATATATATATATATATATATATATATATATATATATATATATATATTCTCTTTGATTGATATTTTTATGAATTTCAGGATGTATACACTTATGTTATTTTATATACACTTCGTACCCCAGACGACCCCGAGATCTGGATCCCCATACAAATTTAGAATCTTCTACAACAGTGCCTGAATATGTGATGATTCTCATTCAATACAATAAAACAGACGGCCTGAGATTTAGATGCCTAAAGGCCATAAATAAAATTTTAAAATAATAATAAGGAAAATTTTAACCAGGGTTTCTTATTTCACTTTTATTTTTGAATGAAAAAATAGTAATGACGTTGTACTTGTGCTTATTTTCGACTGAGAGTGAATCGGATGTAAGATTTTATTTTAGGAGAAAAAAATGTTTTTGGAAAGGGAACTTTTACGTAATGAGGTTAAAGTGAACTTATCACTCAAGTAACCAACCCCTAAAAGAGTGCATCTTGCTTTTGAGTGTATAAGCTATTTTCATTTGGCAAGTTGTTAAATGTAATTCTAAAAAATAATGTGTACGTGAAGTTGAAGTGTCATGGATGGGAGTTTTGTTATGATAAAAAAAACAACACACGGAAAGCCACCAGTTCAGGAAGAGAAGGGATATATCAAAGATAGACAGTTAATATTGGAAAGCGAGTTCTTTATGCAAATAATAAACCTGATTTGCTATTTCTATCGTACTCTAAAGGTCATTCCCAGCTCAAGCTTGTATTTTTGGAGGGAATGGGGGGGGGGACCTACGATTCTGGGGCGGCTTTGAAGGAGCCTAAAGTGTACAACGCCCCCTTATCTTCACTTGTTCTTCCCTACTTGCGGCCCTGGTCATTTCACGTGAAAACACCCATTTTTGGAAAGAAAGTCGTTGCATGATTTGTTTGAAATTTCAATTTCCCACATATTAAAAGTACTATTTTTTTTAAAAAAAAATAATAAGATGTTTCTAGTTTACCAGGGGCTGCTATTCAATATGCTCTGCCAAGTTTTTCATCTCTTTTTATCATTTACAAAAATGTTATTCTTTTCAGAAGTAAAGTTGCCAGAGACCAGAGCTGAAACGGATCACCGATTCAACTTTTCGACCGAGTCAACGGGTTCCAAACATAGATCCGAAGACCCGATTTCGAAGCGGTGCACAAAACAGTTTTTCATTCTTTCCTTTTTACACACTATTGCCTTTCAGTGAAACTGTTTTCCTCAGCGGTGACCGGCACAGGGAGCACGAAAAGGCCATCATGACTCCGAAAAGGTCATACGCGATTATGGGTCACCGTGTCAGCCAGAGTGTCAGTCTGGTTATTTGTGTCAAGACCGTGTCACTGAGTCAATCGGGTCATTCGGATCAAGATTTGAACGGGCTCACTGTGTCACTATGACCTAGTTTCCGCTCTGCAGACACCTACAGCAAAATCTGTTTATAAGTAGCTGTTAAAATGGACCTTTCATCAACTTGTCTTGAAAGATGGACGTGTAACACAGGTGAAATACCATCAAATGATTTCTGATTGGTTAGTTCACCTTAAAACTATTAAAACTTTCATCTCCAGTAATGTGCAATCAAATCTTAATCGGAATACGAATTAACCACTCATATTCCTTCTTCATCGAAGATCAATACAGGTGCAAGGTGCATAATTTGCTTTTATTCAAAATTAAAAGTGAAATAAGAAATCCTGGACAAAAGTTTTCTAAAGGTTCTTATCGCAGGTGCACGGGAGAGATTCGTATTTTGAATTGAACCAGAATGCAGCAAAACCTGACATATACCCACGGCGGAGTTGATACGATACCAAACTACAGCGAAAATGACACGGCGGATTTGTCACAACTGCTGTATGCCACCTCTTCCTTAAAAGACCTTCCACAATTAAAACAAGGGATCATTTCTAACATTGAATCAAATGTTGGTGAGCATATGCCTGCAATTTTGACTATACAATTTATATTGGTCGAGGAGTAACTTAGGATTCTTAGATTTAGAGTTTGTGCTGTTTTGCTATTTCTGTGCCTCTGTGTACCTACATATGACACAAAATAATACTGAAACTTTTGCTAACAAATTATACAAACGCCATTCGATTGTATCACTTCTGGTTATTTTATACTAAGCATATAAAGTTAGTCAATTTATTTGAAACCAGAGGTTAAACTGAATCGGTACTCACCGGTAGGCAGTACCAGACATTTTTTTTTTAATTTGCATGTATAATACCGGAGCATTTTAAACTAAAAAGATAAGATCTTCAACAATGTTGGTCTCAGTGATTCCGTCAGCACCCTCTTGTCGGGGGTGTAACCCCACAAATCCTCGAGAGCATCCCGGCTAATTTTCAAGTTCTTACTATTAAAAATCTATGGAAACCGTGAAAAACTCCCCTTACACTCTCCCAATTTTGACTTTACACTCCCACACACAAAAAATTCTGGCGGAATCCCTGGTCGGACCAGATCTTCAAAATTTTAATCCTGATCCATATGGTACATCCTTTTTGGTATCTAGAAGACGAGTTGCTCTTGAAATCCTTCCGGGAAAGGAAACTTGACAAGAATTCCATGAGTACTGTTTTGAAATCCTTGGTGAGTACCAGAAGTTCTCTATTTCAATTAATCTCCTGTTTGAAACACCCTGTACATCTTTTCGTCACTCAAGGAAAGTTAGAGCAGAATATCGGGCCACTATCGGCCCAGTGCTGGGCCAGTACCGGCCAATATCGGTTAAGGTTGATCCAGTATTGGGCCCAGGCACGTACCCAGAATTTGGTTTCGGGGGGTTCGAGGTCTGTCTGGGTGGGAAATTTACGTAAAATGCTTATATTTTTGCCAAAAATGATGCTTACATTCCGGACCCCCAGGACACCCCCTCTGCGTACGTCCCTGATTGGGCCTATATTCTGCGCTGTTAGGAAGAATTGTAAGATTTATTTTTGTTTTGTTTCTTTAAAGCGAGCTTTAGCAAAATAGCTTCTAACTAAAAACTTGATGTTCTTAAGTGATGTGCTTAATAAACGAGCTGAAAATTAGTATGCATGCCAGAAAGGATATGGATTCGACAAAGTTCGATTCTCCCTCTGTCTTTCTCGGTCGATCTCGCCAAGAACCAACTTGACAATGACCCGAAGAGAGGCAACTTTCCAACTTTGTCACGCTCGATTGGATGTTTGCAGGGATTAATTCAATTTCCAAATAGTTCTTGACATTCACAACAAGAAATTACTGTAACTCAATTTTAACACAGAGCAATGGTTCCAGAATGACTCCCACCTTTGCGTGTTACCTTAACTCAGAGAGTGTAAAGTTACGGGCTAACGCAAGCCCACTGAATAGGTGCTGAGCGATGTCAAGAGCGGTTTTGTACCGTGCTGGAGTTTGCACGTTAATTTCAATGCAATTTAATTATCATACAAGTGCCTACCCTAGAAACAGCAAAATTCATAATTATTTACTTTCATTTTAAACTTTATTTTCTTTAATTTATTCACGGATAATACCAATCGAAAAAATAATAACATGATTTTTCGCAATTATCTTAGAAGCCTCAATCAACCCAGACGCTGCTGCTGCCTAAGCGTACATTTTCAAGCTTCCTAATTTGAATTACGAAAACCTGCCACAACAGGACCATGATATTAAATATAATTCTACATCAGAACGCAAATGTGTTCATATTTATATTAATCAAGTACAGTGTAAAATTTACCCTATCGCTTTCTGCAACTACGTCAATTGTTTATTTCTTATGAGCATTAGACTATCGATAATTTCGTTTACCAATACGGTTGAATGTAATTTTTTGTGTTCTCTCTTTCACTCTCTCGAAGCGTAGTTGCCAAATTGCAACATACAAGCAAAGAAAAGGATAAGAAGTGCCTCTTGCTAAGTTGCTATACTGTGCATAGTATACAAAAAAATCCCATCCTCCGGCCTACTCGTCAGATGGCAGTACAAGTCTAAGATCACGTGAAAATGCCATTGACGTGAAATTATTAATTTTTATTGGCTAAGATGTCAATGAAATTTTCGACCATAATATAGTCATTGTTTCATTAAAATAAGTTTAATAAATTTAATATTGTTTACATTCTATATTGGTTTATATATAGTCTTCTTTTAATATTTAGAAATAGATTGCTCTTTATCTCATCTTTGCCTTTTAAACTTATGTTTCTTTTCTCTTGATTTTATATCCATTTTCGTCTGTACGAGGTAAAATAGTTCTTCTTCTTCTTCGTTCAGTTACATAGATAAAGAATGACAGTTGGTTGATTGGTTAGAAACAAGGATGTTCTAATAGATGACTTGCTTGTAGATATCTCGTGCGCAGAGAAAGAATGAAGCCAAAAAACAACTGAGCATCGACCAAGTCGACGTACCTAATTGGTTAGAGAACAACTAGAGAGCTTGTTGCCATCTTTGTTAGCCGAAAACAATGGTTTTGATTGGAGTACGTGGGTTAACTGGACGGGACTGTGCTGTGGCGTTTAGCTTCATGATCTTGACAAAATCGCATATTCTCTATTACAACATTCTTGGTTAGAAACTGAAGGCACCAGGTCTTGCCGCAACTGTCGCTACTATCGAGGTATATCATATTTGAGAAATTCTAGCAATCACTTGTTATTTTCATTGATACAAGTTAAGAAACAATCTTTAGACGACAACATTTTGTCCCTATTAACACACTTTGTTTGTATCCGTAGAAAGTGGTTGACATGTGTACAAAATGTCATGATTAAAGCCCGGAAATTCAGGAATTTATTTTACTTGTAATAGGCAGGCAAAAAGGCATTCATTTTTGCTGAAATAGGCACTTAAAAAAGGCATTATATTTTTTTAAATAGCTATGACCTATCCTAATTTCTTTTTATATCATCATCCTACATTTCTCCTATCCTACATCACATCACGGTGTTCTATATTGGTTGTCCGTCATCAGAAGTTGTTTCATGAAGTTTTAACATTGAGTCTTGAGTCACAGAAAACTGTTTTCAGTTTTGAAAATGATTTCTCAGCGTCCACAGAAATGGGATAGGGTATACTTAAAAGAAAGTATTAGCTACTAAAGGGGTCGTATCAACGACACTTGAATTTGTACATTTTTAGAACACTGCATATGGGTCTACTTTTAATTTTCCCTAGGTCCCCTTTGTACACATTACATGTATGCATTTGTCAATGACAGTTTTATATTTTTTACACGGTACGTCCAACAGTTTATTGTTTCTCCCACAATATCCATCGTTGTCACCAGTTTTTAGCTTTTTCTTCTCAAGTTTCATTATTACTTCTGGCAACATAGTATAGTATGCGTGTGCTATCAGGTCGTCAGTGAGCGACAGGTCTCACAGCCATGAATAGTATCAGAATTCCAGAAAACACTGAAGCAGTGAATGGTGACAGTCAATGTAAGACTGGTCACGAGGTCAATGTAAATACTTAAAGGATCATTGTCCCTTCTCACAATTTTCTTTCCCTGAATTCACATCTACGAGACAACTTATGGCAGACAACTTTGTTGAAATACATTGAAAAGCAGAATAAGGCATTATGTTTAAAATTAGGCAGCGGAAGTTGAAATAGGCAAAATTAAAACTCTCTTTAATCGCTCCAACGATGACAAAAAAAAAAAGTTACGTATTATTT
>JAGDQP010029511.1:0-23313 GCA_022664845.1 Lepisma saccharinum | reverse complement strand
TCATGTATGTCTCAGACATGCCGCAACTCCCACCACAAATATCGCTATATCAGTATGCTGATGACACAGCCTTCCTCACCACTGGCCACACTATTCATTCAATCAACACAACCCTACAACCTGCTGTTAATGCCTTCACAAACTGGTGCACAAAATGGAAACTGACTAGAAATGCACAGAAAACACAAGCTCTGATCATCCTTCCACCTCGATGTCGCTCTCGTATCCGCCGAAACCCCAATCTTTTTCAGATCAAAGTAAACGCAACTCCTGTCAGACATCATCCACAGGCCACATATCTAGGGGTCATATTCGATACCAAACTATCTTGGAAACCGCATATGCAGAAAATTCGTAAACAGGCTACACAACGTCTTAACTTACTGAAAAGATTGGTTGGCACTTCCTGGGGCTTACATACTCAGACTGTCATCAAACATATAAAGTTTTCATACGCCCAGCATTAACATACGGACACACCAGTTGGATCGCTGCTCCGAATGACCTATACGAACGTCTTGCCATTTCCGAAAGACATGCTCTGAGATTGGCCTACAGAATCAAACTTCCTTCTCCAACTGAAGACTTATATCAGCGAATGGACTTTCCTCGAGTTACAGAATTTTTGGAAACACTCCGCACAAAATAAGTCACAAAGGCAATAGCTCAGGGAAACCCTCTATTTCTAGATACCTTCCAACAAGACGCCATCCACGACTCACCTCCAAAATATACCTATTCTCCATTACAGCACTTATTGACCATATTCTCTCATAGCCTCGCAGATAACGACCCGCTTCAACCTGATCTGGCCATATATCGCCCAAATCATTTATCACCGCACGTTTATCCATCACAGCACTAGTGTTTCATCATCGTCACTAACAAGGGCTCATTTGTCTTACATCAGCTTCGAGCAGCCCTGAAGCAGAAGATGAGCCAGCATTTGTCCGTCTAACTCCCTAACCGTGTTTGTCTCGTCTAAGTGCACTTCATACATCTATCACCTCACCATTTAGTTGAAATTTATATTATGTACCTGTGTAACTCACAATATATTCCTACCTTTCTCACCTCAACTGTTATTATATTGTGTGTTAGATAATCACCAATTCTAAAGCCACCTTTGTGTATCTGATATCCTAGCTCCTGTGGATGATACCTATAACTTTTAGAACTGTCTGTGTTGTATGTGATAATCAAATGTGAATAAGAAAGTGATGCCCAAACTTATGTTTATGAATAAAGGATAGCCCACACTCTCATTAGCCCTCCATAATAAAATGAAAACAACTTATGAAACAGATTCCCTCCCCAAAGAAAGGGTGTACCCCTTTGAATGGGTAGACTTAAAAAAAAGTTATGCTTTACTACAAACAAACATACCTTACTATCGCTGAAATATATATTAGACCTGGACATCTCATACCACTTGGCTTTTCCCCTATATCTCAAATGATCGCCGTAATTACATAATCATGGCCGATATCAATATTCATAGTCGCACTAACAAAGAACAATCGTACTTTGAGGACTACATTTCCATGTAAACAACCGGCACGGTCCACAAGCTACCAAAACATACACGCCTATGCTCAAATACAACTCCGGACGTTGTCATAACATCCACAAATATCAGCCATCGATGCAAATAGAAGTCCTATATCTGATAAGAAGTGGTCAGGCTCCAGTAAAGTTGAAACTAGCATTCCAACCTAACATTACCCAACAAACAAATAAACCGCCAAAATCTGTCTTACGCTTTGACCGTGCAGATTGGGACAAATATAGGTAAAGTATTCATTCACAAATTGAATCTCACGATCCACCCAGCACAGAAGCAGAATTATACCATACCTTTGACAATATAACAACCGCAATCGAACAGGCTTCAGACGGCCATATACCTGTTGACACAATACAAACTCATCGACCCAGATTACCTCCACAATATCTACCTCTCATCAAACAGTCAAGAGCATTCTATAGAGACTACCAACGTACCAATAACCCCCAACCACTTAGACTTCATCGACAACTACACCGAATAGTCCACAACTACTTGAAGGCTTATAAATTAAGGCAATAGGTCTAAACATGCAACTCTCTAGCAGACAACTCACACCCCACAAAATTTTAGCACACTAAAACGTTTTAGCATACTAACAGGACAACACTCAAAACCGAATTACCCCTTGCTACACCAAGACCACGCACTTCACACCGACAAAGAAAAAGCAGCTGCATTCGCAGAATATTTACAAGAAATATTCACTCCCAACATCCCCTTCAATCCATTTCGAATTCATGCTGCCGATCGCATGAACATATGCTCCAATCACCTGCAATCAAACACAAACCACATCCTTCCTCACCATCCGTTAACACTTCCCATCACAGCAGAAGAAATAACCTATGCCATCACAAAGAAACGCCATTCTGCACCGGGAAACGACAAAATCACCTATCGCCATCTTAAAGAATCACCAAACATCCTTATGCATCTCGTCGCTGCAATATACACATTCATCCTTCGTACCGGCTTCATTCCTTCCGAATGGAAAACCTCCAAAACCCTTATGTTCCTTAAACCCAATAAACCTCCGAACTCAGTTACTTCTTACCGCCCAATACAACTTAACCCAACCCTCAGCAAAACCCTCGAAAAAATCCTAGTCTCCCACCTTCACAACCACCTTGAAACTCACAACCTTCTGCCTATACATCAAGCTGGATTCCGCCCAAGCTTCAGCATAACCGACCAACTACTCCGTTTGACCAATCAAATCACCCTTCATTTCAATGAATCCCTTCCTTCCTGTGTAACACTTTTTGACCTCGAAAAAGCATTCGATAAAATCTGGCATCGTGCTCTCATCTATAAACTACAGTTCTTTCATCTACCCATTAACTACCTGCGTTTCATTTTGAACTTCATTTCAAATCGTCTGGCCTACATTAACATCAATAATAGCCTTTCCCACCCTATATTCCTTCTTTGCGGCGTCCCTCATGTATCAGCACTATCCCCCTCTCCTCTACATCCCCTTCGTCTACGATCTACCTCCTCTTCCTCCAAATATTCCAAAATATGCCGATGATATAGCTTTCCTAGCCCTAAGCCGCACCATATTAACGGAACAATAAATGAGACCATCAACATATTCACCTCTTGGTGCAGTAAATGGGGACTTACAATAAATTCACAGAAAACACAAGCGATTATATTCTAACCACCAAAACGAAGATCCAAAGTTCAACGCAACTCTGCGAAACTCAAAACAAACGGATCAAACCCATCAACCAAGTAACCTATCTAGGAATCACATACGATCATCACATCACCTGGCGACAACATCTACAACCAATCATTCTCAAAGCAAAGAACAGTTTAAATATACTGAAACGTTTAACCGGACCTACGTAGGGCCTCCAACCGATCACCATCATAAACACATATAAAGCTTAAATACGTCCGGTACTAACTTATGGATTTACTACTTGGATCAACGCACCACACAAAATATATCACAAACTTCAAACCTTAGAACGACACGCTCTTCGCATCGCATTTAGAATAAAACTCAGAAGCCCCACCCAAGAACTCAATGACAGGATTACTTTTCCGCACTTAATCTTTCATCTAGAAATACTGCGCCAAAGATTTATAAACAAACGCTAAAATACCCAACATCCAATTCTCACAGAAACAATAAACACACAACAAACTTACAACATTACAAACATCAACGATACCCCTCTCTGCACTCTACTCACAATTTTTCATTACACATTACCCCGAGACCAACCTGACGTAGCCCAAATCGAACAAGTTTGCACACCACACCTTCCTCATTATCTCTCACCGACATATATCGCACAGTGATCATTTTGAACGCAAGGGCTCATCTGTCCTCATCACGGCCTAGTCTCCCCTAGGCCAGAAGATATTCAATCATTCGTCTAAAAATGTGTTAATTTGTTGTGGCGTCTAGTGCACCTCACGTTCATCTCTCATCACAAAATAAGAAGATAGAAACCCTACCAAAGATTATGATTATGAGAAAACGCATAATGTCCTTATTATGATTAAAATAAAATAAATAAATTTTACGGATAATATTCCACAACATAGACCATCCACCTTATCCATGCTATTCCTGTACCTACATATATCCCTTACCACATAGAGGTTGTAGCCATCTAGGGGAGCTAGTTTAGCTAGTACTAATAAAAAAAGATACGTAGAAGAAATATAATGATGTTACCTTTTATCCTCTAAATAAATAGCCATATTTTTATAATGCGTTTTCTTCATTTCCGTTTAAGAGAGAAGCTATTATACTTCTGCCGAGGTCTGGTGAAAAGCACCGCAGTAGTTCTTATAATAGTGGCTCTGCGCGTTTGTTGCAGATTTGGGGCACTTTTATAGCTGAGTTAGCACTGCGTCCAAAACTCGATAAAGAACCAGAAACGACCTGAGATTAAAACCACAACATTTGTTGTTTTGGAGACTACGTAGCACCCACAAATTGAGAATATTCAAAGAGACCTATTACACAAAATGGCTTTCATACATGGGACATTGAGTAGTGATGAAAGTCAGGTCTCAGCATTCGAAAGCGATAGAGAAGAAGCTACGAATTATATAAGAAGAAGAAAAGGATACCGACAGCGAAATACGAATTCTAATAAGGATCAACCAATGTCATAAAAAAGGAACAGATGAAACTTTGGAAATGGATCCTGAATCTTTTAAACTTTGGAAGCTATTCGAACGTTATAGGGACAAAGATAAGCAGGAACGCAAGCAAGAAAGGCAGGAATGGGAGCTACGTCAACAACAGGAACGTGAACAAACAGAGAAAGAGAAAAGGAGAATGATGACAGATGAAGCAACGTCCATAGGATATTATTCGGATACAAGTAGCGGACACGATAGTCTCGAAAACACTATCAATACTAGAAGAGTTACAAACTTTCACGAGAGTCGATGTAGCCACGATAGAAACCTTACTTTAGGAAAAATTGTATCTAAGGAGTCTAAGGAGTGATGCTCTTGTGAAGGGTGAACAATAATAGCAGAAACTAACAAGCAAAACGAAGAACTAAAATTAAAATTATTGAAAATGGAAAATTTAGTAACAGAGCTTACAGACTCCAAAGTAAGATTAGAAGAAGTGAGTACGCAGATTACAACATTGCAAAAAGATAATTCTTCGTTAAAATGAACTGATAAATGACAATCGAGCAAAGCTTGACGAGAAGGTTAAGTTAATCACACGATTTACTGAGAAATTAAAATTGATCGAAGAGAATTTGAACATTAGAGCTGAGAAACAACCAGTCGTTGATGAAAATATATGTCATGTGCAGGGTCAAATACATAAAAGTTCATTAAATAATGACGTTGAAGACGACATAAAAAGAAAACAATTGAACAAATATAAACGTACTACAATCAAATGGAGTAAAATTAAGAATTATGGTAGAAAGGTTCAGTAAATCTTTAAAGACATTAAGAACATCAACTGCAAATTATCTATAAAGAAAGTATGTAGTATCATTTTAATATTATGCCTATATATATAAAGACGAAGTTGTCAAGTTTTCCATAAAACACAATAACTCAAATAAGTCAAGCAGTCAATGAATTAGAAAGAGAATACAAGAAATATATTTGGCTTCATAGAAGACAGCAATATAGAGAAAACAAAATTGTTACCACGAAAGACAATACTAACAACCATAAAATAACAGGTGTTGAAAATATGTTATATTCAAAACAAAAAAACAATGAACATAATTATAAGGATGCAAGGCAGATGGATGTGTACCAATAACAATTAGTGATAATAGATGAATCAACGAAGAGGATGGATTGTTTATGAACAGGATGATCTTCTAAATCTGACCAATGTTAATATCCAATCACTTCTCAAAATGTATGAACATTATCCTGATAATATAAAGATAATTGAGCATATAGAAGAAAGTGTTATTAAAGAACAAACAGAAGAAGAAAGTATAGCTGGAGAAGAACTTTCTGTTCCAGGAGATAAGGAAGAAGATCGAACAACTTTAAAGGGAGTGGGTAATAAGAATGGTTTTAATACAGATAATTTACTTGAAGAGATGTATAAGCAGGTTCAAATCAATTATAAAGATGGAAAGTTGATAAATGCAAGGAATATGTGTATAGAAGCACAGAATATCACTGACAAATATAATCTAGATAGGGTACCATACGAGCATATATATATTATTTTTCAACTCATTTCTTTTATATGAGTGATTTGTAATAATAAATACTACCATGTGAAAAAGGAGAAACCTAAAGTTCTAGAGAAGGCATTTGAAAAGTAATGAAGGAAAAATGGTGAATGGCAAAAGAGCACTTAATCTAAACACAATCGAAGAAAAACCGTGTAAAGAAAGTCACAAACAAAAAATGAAATAATAACAGTTACATTAAATATAATAAAATACGTAAGTCAGGCAAATAATATTTATCAAAACATATTCTAAAAAATATGCTCAGGTAAACAGAAAACGCTTAATAGAAAGTGATTCTAAGAAACATCAGCACATATTGGCTAATTTCTATAAGAATTATATAAATAATTTAAAAGGAAGTATTTTTTTAAGTAACGAAATACCTGTATAGAATCAATGAAATATATATGTAAACACCAAATGAATTCTAATTTTTAGTAAAGAATTTCATGAATTACTTACTAGATCATTCGTATAGTACAAATGAAAACTTCACATATAAATTAATGAATTTAAACATCTCACAATTAATTATCACTCTGTTATGTAATCTGATGTTCACAATGATATCAGAAGGATATATTTTATAATCAATTTAGTATGATGACCACAGATAGTGTTCGAAAATGTAAATAATAATTATCTTGAAATCAAATAACTTATTTCATATAAATAAATGGAATGATTATTGATATAAACAATTATAATAAAACCAATTATTAACTTTACATTTTTCATGATAAAAAAATTAATTAAAATAATTTTAATTTATTTATTCTTTAATTCAGTTAAGGAGTATTATAGGAGATATGGTGCCATGTATAGTTGAATGAGATTTATTTGTTTTATAATATTAATTTATTTAAACGGATTTTATGTTTATATAATGAAAGAAAGTGAAAAAAAAATGGTAAATATTTGTCTTCTATGTTTAGTGTGTTGCCTATTTTGGCCACGAAGTTCACGAGTTTCTCGTTAGATGTCGCTAATGTATCAATGCTGTTTGGAAAGCATAAACTTAAATGCAAGTTATTGTAATCCGTTTATTGTTTTATATTATCGGCATAATGTAATTTAACTTCGTTTAAAGATATTCCTTAATGTTAAGTAATGTACAATAATGTACCTATTTTAATTGTAACGATGTCGCACTTAAGAAGTCTAGTTACTTAAAAAGACATGTCAGGAAACGATATGTCAGGATTACCAAACTGGTGTTTCGGTTCAAACGCTTTGTTAGCAGAGCCAAAATAGCCAGATTTTGTTTCACTTAAGCCTAGCTGTGAATATGTTAACTTACCAGCGAGGACCCTGTGTAGCAGACGCACAGGAGAGATTAGTAAGCATACAGCCACTCTAGGATTGACGGCATTTTTCAGTGTCGGAGGGTACTAGTTAAAGACAGTAGTCATTGCACAGACTGATCACTATCTAATCATCACTGACAGACAAGACTCATCCTTTTTCATTCTAACCCTCCTCATGAAAGAGAAGAAACGACTTTGAACTTCTGAACGTCATCCAAATCTACCACCTATCATTCATGGACCGCCGCCTTACAACGATCTACCGTCATATTCACCAACAGGCACCATTCCTAAGCAGCGAAGTTACTTAGAAACAGCTACCGGCGCATCATCTGTACGTTCATGCTCACCATCAGCTAGCAGATCTGAACAATCATCGCAACAGTTACCGCCTAGCAAAAGTACGCACACCATTAGTGACTCTGAATCAGAATCGGACCATTCAATGGATATTGGAAATCAAGAACTCTCATCATCAACAGCAGTCGCAACATATTCCTTCCTGCTATCCAACTTCGATCCAAAGTTCAGCAACCCGAAACAACTTCTTCATCAATGTCTCAAATATACATCTCGAGAAAAATCACAAGAATCATTCCCACTCGCAATGGAATTATCATTCAGACTCCAGATCCTCACTTGGCTACTACTATCCGCAACAAACACAGCTTTGAGATTTTTGAAAAAAAAGCTACCATGACTAGACTGGACAGTAAGCCATTGCGACAACCACCACCACCACGTAAATCACCTACATTGTCAGTTGTCATCAGAGGTGTAAATCCTGATATCACCGATGAAAAAGCAGAGGAAGAGCTCAAACTAGAAGGACTTAGAATCACCAAATGCCTTAGAATCAAAACTTCTTTGGGAACACCTAGCTACATGGTTCGAGTCCTCACTCATCATCAGCAGACTATTAATGACCTTCTATCCAATGGAGCATACATATACAGGAGAAGATACAGAGTCGAACCGTCGCATTCACCACCACCGCTGCCACTCCGCTGCGAACGCTGTCAGCTATACAACGCTCATCACACTATCAACTGTCCTAATGAAAGTAAATGTGGATATTGCACCGGCCCACATCAGACAAAAGACTGTACCAACTTGCAAATGCCACCAAAATGCACTACCTGTGGAGCACAACATCCGACATTCAGTTACAAATGTAAAGACAGACCGACAGGAGACTCCATTAAGCCAGAATTCATCGTACCAATTCGACCAACAGAGCAACACCCCTTTACACCTCCACCTTCAGCATCCCAACCTATCACCCTCGAACTGCTTCTTACGTTTTTTTACTATTACTCTTCAGAACCTATATCCACTACAACGACCATATGTCCTCTCTCAAATCGAATACGCAGCTCGAACAACCTTCCATCTCAATTTCCATGCTACCTACTCTGGCCCTTACGTCCATTTTCATACCAGCCCCCTAGAAACGGCAGTCTAGCAACTACCATCACAACCTAACATATTCATCCATTGACGGTCATGACGCATTCTCATTATAGCACAATAATCATGTCAAACTAACAGGGCTTCATCCGTTTTCCATTACGCCCAGAGTTGCCCCTGGGCAGAAGATTATCAATCATTTGTCTTATATGTGTCTAGTGTTGTAATGTGTACTTCATTTCACCATCATCGCACATCCTATTATCATCAGATATAACATATCTACATGATTATGAGCGAATGCTCATAATGGCCCACTTTATTGATTTAAAATAAATAAAGGATAATAAAATAAAGTAACTAGTCTCAGAACATCTCTATTTCCTTTCCTCCTACCTCTTCTAAATCTCCTTCCCGATATAGAGGGTATAGCCCTCTGGAGGGTGCTAGCAGCTGCTTGCAGCCACTAGCACAATTATATAAAAAAACGATATGTAAACTAGTTTATATTTGCATCAATTCCTCATTCACACATCCAATCTTCCTACACTGTGGTGTTCCCCAAGGATCATCTCTAGCGCAGCTCCTATATGTTCTATTCGTAACATATCTCCCACCTCTTCCCACAAACATCCATATCTTTCAATACGCCGATGATACAGCTTTGCTAGCCCTAAGGAAATGCATACAACATATAAACCGTACCATGAATAAAGCAATCCGTATCTTCACATCCTGGTGCAGTAAGTGGAAACTCACTATTAACAGTACTAAAAATGAAGCCATTGTTTTCATCCCACCGAAAAAACGTTCCCATATACGCCGAAATCCTAAACAATTAAACATCTCCGTTCGTAATATTCTCATCCAACCATCAAAGAAAGTTACATACTTAGGCCTTATTCTAGATCACCATCTTACCTGGAGCCCACACCTCAACGATATCATAACAAAGCACACAATAGACTGAACCTACTAAAACGCTTAACAGGTACCAAATGGAGACTAAAACCGTCTACAGTCATCAACACCTACAAGGCATTCCTAAGACCAGTATTAACATACGGTTGTACTACGTGGATCGCCGCAAACTGAGGATTCTACCATAAATTACAAGTTCTAGAAAGACATGCATTGAGAATCGCATATGGCGTCAAACACCCCAGTCCCACACGAGACCTGTATGAACGTATTGATTTCCCACTTTTACTACAACATCTTGAATCACTTCGCCTAAAATTTATATCTCAAGGCTTCGAACATCATCACCTTCTCGTACACGATACCATACAATCTCATGAACAGTACACACTCCACTTTATTATTCACACTATCAATTCACACTGCCACCAGACCATCCAGATTATGCATATCTTTCATCCTTTTAAGAGCCAAGCATACCTCATTATCTAGCACCATCATACCATACGCAGTAATCATCAATCCGAACAAAAACATCAGAGGTGCAAAAAGTGCAGCCAAGTTCTTTAGGCCTAAATGGTGTGAAATTGGAGACGGATAAGCCAAGTTCCTTGGTGACAGCATGTAAGAGGAACAAAGGAACTTCGCGCGAGGTGGCAAGGTACATGATCCTCAAGCTATAAGGGTGGTGGGGATCCTAAAACCCACTACGTTCACCGCCACCAACCCTAAGGCTGTTGCCAGCTCGCGCCAAGTTTCTTCGTTCCTCCTACATGCTGTCACCAAGGAACTTGGCTCATCCGTCTCCCATTTTACACCTTTTTAGGGCAAAAGAACTTGGCTGCAATTTTTGCATCTCTGGTGTTTTTGTTCGGATTTCACAGCTTTTTGTAGGTCGCGACCGAGTCGTATATATACTAGGTTCGGCTCGCTGGGTGTGTGGCCCCAAAATTCCGTGTGCGCCCCAACTTCAAATTTTTAGGGCTACGCCCCGTTTACTGTGATCAGACTTTCTGGGGCCAGCGACCCATGCTGTGCAGACATTTTCCCATATCCCCTCGGGGGCTGCACCCTCGTAGCGGTGGTTTGATCGAATTATTGAAACATTTTCGTGATGGTACACCTTCATACCAAATTTCGTTTTTCTAGCTTCAGTGGTTTGTAAAATGGTATTTGGGCGGCTATGTTGAATGAAAGAAAGCAATTTTTAAAAAGTTTTCTTACATTGTCGTTACCTACTTGTGATGGTACACCTTGATACCAAATTTCGTTTCTACAGCTCGAATGGTGTGGAAAAAGTTTTTTGTGCGGCCATTTTGATCCAAGTTAAAAACTTTTTCAAAAATGTAAATTATTACTAAACTACTCTTGTTAATACACCTTTATGCAAAATTTCGTACCTCTAGTTCAAACTGTCTGGAAAATGGATTATGAAGTCAGCCATTTTGGATTCAAAATGATGTCTTTGAAGATTTTTATAGTCTACTAGTGATGATATACCGTCATACTTCGAAATTTCATATTCCAAATTTTAACATCTTTTTTCTTACAGAACCTCAAAATCGCTGATTTCGCAATAAACTCTTGTTCCTGTATAGCATGCTGACGTTTTGTGACACGCGGAACTCGGCTGCATGCACTGCCGTACGTGTTGATACTCCCCTCGATTCGCTCGCTTCGCTGCGCCAAGAATCCGACCGCAGGCCGCGCATCGAACTTGAGAAGTTTGGAGGAACTGCGTCCTTTTATTACCACCAGAATCTGCAGGGCACTGCGCCACATGATGCAGATATTCCCTCATACTCCAGAGCGCTGCGTCCGAATTGAGAAACTTCCACATTCTACCTGTATAAGATGCTCCTGGCAGTGCTAACGTTTGTGACGAGTTAAACTTGGTGGGACATGCAGGAGTGTTGGAAGTTGGAGCGAAGAACTATGCTCATCCATATTCCATTTCAACACCTTTTTAAGGTTGAAGGAGTTGACTGGACATTTTGTACCCCTTGTGCTTTAGCTCGTATTTCGCAGCTTTTTACATTTGTGTAATTTATATGCTCGCTTCGCCTCATTGGGGCTCTGCTCTCAGAATTCCAAGATGGCCTTGCTGGGGCGCACCCCTTTATCGCAATCAGGCTCCCGCTAGGAACTGCATCCTAGGAGGGAGAGGAGCCGAATTTATTCTAACCTACTCGTAATGGTACACCTTCATACCAAATTTCGTTTCTCTAGCTTCAGTCGTTATAAATTGGGTCTTAGGTGGACATTTTGGATAAAAGATGGACACATTTTTACTGTTTTCTTATATTTTCGTGACATACTCGTGATGATACACTGTCATATCAAATTTCATTTCTCTATCTCGAACGATGTGAAAAATGGTATTTCAGCTGCCATTTTGAATCAAAGATGGTGAATTTTTTAAAACGTTGTTATGTTTTCCTAAACTACTTACGATAATACATCATTATGCCAAATTTCTTATCTCTGGCTCAAGCAGTTGGAAAATGGATTTATGACACAAGCCATTTTGGATCCAAGATGGCGTCTTTAGAGATATTTTGTAATATTTTCATAATCTACTAATAATTTTGTACTGTCAAACTAAATTTCATTATTCTAGCGGCAGCCGTTTAGGCTGTGTATTCTTTAAAATTTTAGGGTTGGCCGCCATTTTGAATCCAAGATGGCGACTTTTTCAATGTTTTAAAAAAGTTTTCTTAATTTGCTATTAATGATATAGTATCATACCAAATTTCACTGTTCTAGCTTTAGTCGTTTAGGCTGTGTATTCTTTGAAATGTTAGGTGTGGCGGCCATTTTTAATCCAAGATGGCGACCTTTTCAAAATGTCGGAATTTTTCCTTTATCTACTTATCATCCTCTACCTACATACCAAATTTCATATTCCTAGCTTACTCCAAGCACCCAAAACAATATGATGAGTGAGTCAGTCAGTCAGTGAGTGTTAGTTAGCCTATAATGTGCAATTTCAGGGTCCACAACTAGATCATGGTTTGAGATACGAATATGAAATGTTGTACATCTGCACATATTTACCATATCTCCTTAACGGCAAAAGCTCATGTTCCTATCTTTAACATCTTTTTTTCTTACGGGGCCCCCAAATCGTCGATTTTGCCATAAACTCTTGTTCCTGTATAACATGCTTCTTTCACTGCTGATGTTTTCTGGCGTGAAGAACTTATCTGATGCACTGCCGTGCATGTTGATTTGTTTTGCTGTTTTTTCTATTCAGGCTTTCACTAGATGGAAGACGTTTTCGGTAAATTCTACTGTAATTTAACTTATGAAATTTGTCGAGATGGTAAAATATCTAAGAAAATTGATCCGTGAAATTAGATTCAATAAACTATTTATTATTTTGCTTTTCTTTTTGCGCTACCTTGAACTTCGCTTTTAGGGTCGATATTATCGCTAACGGCCAATGGTCAAATAGTACGTAGGCCGGAACAGTACTGAAAAACGTTAATCTAACGTTAAAAGATACAACCAGATTTTCATTAGTTTAACAAGAATTTGTTCTTTGGGATACAGAGTAACTTGTATAATATTTGTTGTTACTAATACAATTTGCAATACAATTACTATGTGAAGATTTCTATATTACTATTGAGTTGATCCTTTATAATGCGGCCCTCACCCTCTTCCTATTTAGTCAATTTAGCCCGCTTCTAAAAAAGGTTGGAGACCTCTGGAGTAGAGTATAACGTTTTTTCGAAAGATGATTCAATTAGCTGTGTAGGAAGATTGCTCGTTATTATCAACAGTAAATATTATTCTTTTTAATACTTCCTCTGGAATAAATAGCTACTGCTGAACTATGATGTATGCAGCAAACGAAAGTTTTCTGTAAGAAGAGAGATTATATTTTACAGTTGCAAGTAATGCTGATTTTGTTAGGGACACAAATCTGCTTTATGTGATCAATAGTGCAAAAAGTACAGAAGAGGCATAGAAAGAGTGAAGACAATACATGGTCAGGAAAGTGGAAATAATATATTGCATTTTGCTAGAATAATAACTTCTACGGGATAGCAGAGGGGGAAGCAATCTTCCTCCAAACACCACGTTCACCCTCATAGAATGGAACCATTGAGGAAGAACACAAACTCTACAGAATTAACATTTTTTTAGCAGGAATTCACAGAAACCGGTCGAGAGCCTGGTTCATTCAGACATTCGCTTCTCCAACTTCCCATCCCTTCTACTGCCAGGCCTAGAGTGGGGCGTCGCTTACCCTCATCAAACCTTTGACAGGTGGACTGGAATAACTATGTAAAAATACTATTGTTTTATTGGTGAATCATATATGATTGTAATTAAAATATTAGAACCGTTTCTTCACAAGGAATAAAAAAAAGTTGGTCTTTCTAGCGAAAGTGGTTGCAAAGTTAGACATATTGTAATTTGGAGAAAACAAAATATTTTTTTTTATAATTTATTTCTGAAAAACTAGGAGACAAATGTACGTTCTAAGTATTTCAACCTGTTCATAAACTTCTGAAGAATGCTCTAAAAATATTTATTATTAAAGATATACAATTCCTTAGAAAATGAAGATATTCTATCAATTTTCTGTCCATAAGCACCAACAGTAAACATTCTAGCGCTGACAGAAGTAGAAGATAATCTTAAGTGAATGTAATCAAGCTCAATCTTGGCTTTGAGGTAGAAATGCTGTTGGTAACGTCCATTTTGTCTGTGTACTCTTACGTTAAAAACCAGAAGATCGTTGATCCTGAGCTTAATACATTATTTTAAAAAGAAATGTAAATCATTTAGTTTTCTTTGTGTCTCTATGCTTTACTGATCGATACATTTCAAAGTGTCTTCGACAGATTCATGTCCCAGTTCCGTATTCTATGTTGTACAATACGAATAAAGAAATTCGTAAAAAACACGGTCATGTTCATTGTGTTTTACAAGGCCACATTTTACTTGCATAGGATATTTTAAAGTATTCCGCACCTTTGGTTGAAAGAATCCTTGAAGTCTAATAAGAAATAACCTCCATATTGTTGAGAACGACTTGACTGCTTCATTGCTTTGCGTCAAAAAACACCAAACAAATGTGCTTTCGTTGTTTCAGTAAAAATCTCACTTTGAGACTTGATCGTATTTTGCACGGAGGTCGTCAATTTAGATAATTTGGTTTAACAAGCTACGTATATCAGATTTCAATAGTAAGTTTAGCAAGCACGAAAGTGAGAAAATATGATCGACAAGCTCTCAAATCTTTAATATCTTACAACAATATGGTCTAGTATCCATCTTGATTAAAGACAAACACAGCTTTCTGACAAGGCTGATATTATTTCACAACAAAAATAAATTAAAACGTAACAGTTAATTGCGGAGACTGCTGAGACTCCTCCTTCAGACTGCGGAGTTGTAAAGTGCAGTCTGAAGAAGGAAGTGCTATACTTCCGAAACTGTTACATTTTAATTTATTTTTGTCATTAAAGAATATCAGCCTTGACAGAAAGCTGTGATTTTCTTTAATCTTTATTATCTGTAAACCTGTATACAGAAGGCCAAGATGTTTGATTGCTTCAGAAATGACATATTTAATGTGCAGAGTAAAACTGAGTTTTTCATCAAATATGATAACAAGGTTCTTGTAATGGTATACCAACGGTACATTAAATGACAGATCAGCAGCGCAATGCCACAGTCGTGGAAGAATTGACTCCAGTAACCATTTGTTTCACCACTTCTCGATTGAATCGATAGTAGTTTGAAGGAAAAAGATGCCCTCTGTAATATAAGATATTGCAGCCATCAGCGTAGAGAAGTAATACTCAGGATTTATCTATGTTTTTTCACATAAGCCATCAATGTAGAGGAAAAATAAAACAGGTCCTAAAGAGAATTCCTTGAGGGAAACCTGAAAGTTTTGGTATCTACTTGGATGTGCTTTTCAGGAACGAAGACACGTTGTTCTCAAGAAGTCAAGTATGACTTCAGAAGCTGAAGAAGAGGTTCGTGTGAACTAAATCTGGAGACAACCATATTTGTAACTGTAAGAAGTTTCTGATTGATAGTTTCAAATGCCTGGGATAAGTATAGGTATATGACGTCACGTTTTTGACTACTTGCTGAAGCATGTGTTTCCTGAGGCAATAGGACGGCTAAGTTGGTTTCACAGGACCTATATGGAACAAAAACATTCTGAGAGGAAATTAGAAATGGGAAGACGTGGTTTCGAATCCTATCTGTGACAATTCTTTTACAAATTAAATAGAGGACAGAAAGAAGAGAAAACTTGGTTTTGTTTTCTTTTTCTAAATATAAACTAACTGAGGATGTACCATCCCATCCCTTAACTCAAGAAAATCGAAACATACCAGGCTTTTGAAGCTCTCTTTCTTTTACTGTTGACAAATTGATTTTTATACGAAATGGAAATAAAAGATTAAACATCAAAAGTAAAATAAGTTTAGAAAATACCTTGATATCCGTAATAGCTTCCAAATTGGGATCATCACACTGGTGTTGCCATCTTCAAGAGTTCGTTCCTTACTCTTCGAGTCTGTTGCTAGATGTCTGCCTTTCATAAACAAGGAATTGACGTATGGTAAGGGTTGAGAAACACACAGAGAAGCTCCAACCAGCTTCATGAATATTAGTGTACTCACTGTTTTCATTTGAAGAGTAGCTCTTGTCGGTGTGATAATCTTGTTCATCTCAGAGAAGCCACACTCAAACTCAACAGTAGAAATGGGGATGCTGTTTATAATGTCTATTAACTACAACAGTGCAGCAGGCACCTTCTTCTCTGTCAGGGTTTCTCTAACGTTTCATTCGTTGTTTCAAGCACCCATATTACGAGATCTACGAAGCCTATATGCAGACATATCTGACATGTTGCAGTTCAGAGAACAAAATTTGTTTGTTTCGGTGTGCGGATTTGAATCCAAGGGACTTAAGACACTTGCAACATTTACCAATCGGCAAAATTATTAACGGACTCTGGACATAATTATAGCTATCTAGGAAACTAGTGGTGTAGCGAAAACACTTACAAGCATGAAGTTAGTCCTCATCATTTGTGCATAACATATAATTAGATTTAATTATGTAAACGAAGGGAAACTAACAACAACTAACATAGATGTGATTTTCGTGTTTCTAAGTATGGTGAGGTTAACTGTGAATCTAGCTTACTCTAACATATAAAGCGATCGTCAACTAACATCAAGTAACGCCATCTAACTATCAACTAATGAATAGCATCATTTTTACGTCATTTGTTTTCTGGTGAGGCCTAAATTCACAACGGTACATTCGGTAATTGAAAGGTGAATATGCAGTAGATGATAACATATGTCGTCGGAGGCAGAAGCTGTCTGGACGTCCTTCAGTGTAGTCCGAAGAGGATTTCGACCAAGCCATAAGAAAGAGTCTGAAACTTGGTCGAAAGAGTAAGCATTTACATAATGCTGACTCACACAGCATTATGTAAATGAAGTTGTGCATATTGAAATTTATGCATTTCAACAAGCATAATTTAATTAAGGATAGTTTACTAAATTCTGTTTTAATTTGTTTTGTTTTTTCAGATTAAACTCTCTGAAATTGTGTTTCGTTTTACAATGATAACTATTTACTGTTAAAGGTGATTCCAGGAAAATGTAGCGGTGACATACAAATACATTGATTTTTGTTATTGTGATTAAGTTCTGATTTTCTGTTCTTTTATTTTGCGTTTATTTCATAATAAATACGTGCCATTTAGGGCCTGAACCATTCACGTGTTTGTGTCTCTTGTATTTGTATAATTCATATTAAATATTGCTTAGCATTCAATTTATTTCTAGTTAGAACTGCTATTAGGCAAAATAAGGACATACAGCAATACTTTTGCTGTTTTTTTAAATAATAATAATAATTATTATTATTTACTGTTTAGTGTGGGGTTACACTATGCTATACAGTTCTTTTACATAGGCAATATTTACAGAGGAAAAAGCTTTGTGCTCTACAGTAGCAAATGTAGAAGCACACAAAAATAAATACAAAAGCAATATATATATATATTTTTTTTTTTATATATATATATATATATATATATATATATATATATATATATATATGGGTAATAGTGAATAGCTGAAAGATCTGATTATATACAATGAGTGAGTATGTGAGTGAATGATGACCGAAGGTACGAATTTTGAGTACACATTTATTACGTCCCTGATTTTCCTTTTGAAAGTATTTACATTTCCCTCTTTCAGTTCAATTAGAAATTGGTTCCAAACTTTGCTCGTCAAATAAGAAAATGATTTCATACTGTAATTTGTCTTATTGCACTTCACAATCTGAACATTGTTAGAATGTAAACTACCATAACACTTATTGTCGAAAATAGGTATGAATTCAATTAGTATTCAGTGGTGTGCCGAATAAATAACTTTGTGCACTTGTAGCAAGAAAATGTATTTCCTTCTACATTCAGAAGGATACTGATTCGTTACATTTGGAGCTCGAGAGTGTGAGCGAAGTTTTCCGCATTATTCGAATAGCCCATTTCTGCATTCTTTCAATATATATATTTTTTAAATGTTGGTTTGGTTGATTCCGTACAGAACTGCACCATAGTGCTCAAGAATAGGCCTAATATACGAGGTATAGTACTTTATTCTGCGAGTGATAGGTAGGCAGTTGCTTATGTACTGAAGAATCTTGATTTTCGGCACAGCATTGGAGCATATATTTTTTTTAACATGCTGCATAAGGGACAGTTTAGAATCAATGGGTATGCCTAGATATTTCAACGAATCCCTTCTAGATATATTATCGTTTCCAATCTGCAATTTTCTGTCAATTATGGAACGTGTGCAGTTGTCCGTTGATACGATTAATGCTTGTGTTTTTGCTGTGTTAACTTTTAGATTATTTGTGTTGTACCAGTTCAGCACGCCCGGAATGTTAGTTTCAATAGTATGAGCTACTTGATCTAAAGAATTAGAGTAGCAAAATAAGAGACAATCATCAGCATACAAGTAAACCTCCATATTTTTCACAGATAGTGCAAGATTATTAATGAATATGTTGAATAGTTTAGGACCAAGGATTGATCCCTGTGGTACCCCAATTTTTATATCGGAACATTTAGATATAGTATTACCAAGTTTGGTACTTATTACTCTATTATGTAGGTAGCTTCGGAACCACTTACTGGTTATATTGGATAGATTGAATTGGCCATATAATTTGTTCAACAATAAATAGGGTTCTATATTATCAAATGCTTTGTTGATATCTAAAGAAATTAAACCAATGTAGTTTTTACCTTTAAGTATGTTTCTTCATTTCGTGATTAATTCTAGTAGCAATAGTTCAGTGGAGCGGTTTCCGTTTCTCGGTTACAAGATTGTTATATTCTATGTGTTCTTCTAATTGACTATCAACCACCTTCTCAAGCACTCTACTAAGAGCTGGTGTTAGAGAAATAGGCCTATAGTTATTAATACTATAAGCCATAAAGACTTTCCTCAGAGTTTCCAGTAAGGCAGAAATACTTGACAAAGTGTATTGACAAAATGTAAGTTTCACTGTATATTTAAAATAATGTGTGATGGGTAGAGAACATATGTCTCTTACTTACAGTTACAAATATCATCTCGATTACAGGTATGTAGGCTACACATTTCTTGTCGATTCTATTTCAAGTGTGTTTTACGCATGATAACATGCGTATCACCATTGGAATTTCATTCCTAGCTGGCACGTAAACCGAGTTATGATGAATTCCGGTATTTTCTACACCATCTTGTTTTCAGGTGTGCTGCATGGAAGTTTTCGGTGGCTCACTTTCGCCACCCGTCTAAAATTCATCTAGGGGTCCCAAAGAACAACTCTGAACGTTTGGCTAAACTTTAAAAGGCGTGGCAACTCCCAACACTGTTTTAACACATCTATTCATATACACTATACGAGCATTCATACACTAGGATTCATATACAGTCGTATCTCTTGGGTAGGAAATGGAAATTTCACGCAACAGTTCACCCACTGATTTGCTCCGAAATATATTTTAGTGTTTGTTTTACTAGAGTGACCACACGTACCGTTTTGAACGGGACTGTACCGTTTCTTTCGCATGTCCCGGCCATCCTCTTTTTTTTTGATAAAAATGTCAGTTTTGTCCCGTTTTAAAAAAAACTAAAATATTCTTAGATATTGCCACATTGACTATTTTTTTAAAATAGTAAAATATATTAATCAACATAAGCGATATAACATATACTTAATATTTATCATTCATTTTTCTGAATAGCTCTTATAACTTTTAGCGCTGAGAATTTAAAAACAAATTCCGCTGCTTGCTGTAGCGTTAATTTTTGTTTTGTCTTTGTGTTTGTTAATCAGTCGCTTTGTTATTCACTGCTGCTGGTGTAAAGTTTAACTTTCTTTAAAGATTCAAATTTTACTTCTTTAAAAGTTAACTCTATCGTTGCAACGCCAAAGAAGCGAAAATGCAGTTTTAATGATTATCTCAAGAAAGAATCGAAATTCATCGAACTGGACAAGCTCTGTAGCGATGGAACAAGAATGATATGCCAACGAAGTAATGCTAATTTTTTGTTCAAGGCACATTTTCACGAAAGCTTGCGTTGCTTGCGATTTAGGTGAAAAGCTTATTGAATAACGTGATGTGTAGTGCTGTAACACGTGTTGCAATTGGCTACTCACCCAAATCGCAATAAACGCAAGATTGAAAGGGCTCATTCTCATGAAAGCTTGCGTTGCTTGCGATTTGGGTGAGTAGCCAATTGAAACACGTTTTTTTATTGTGTGTTCTACGTACTAGGTAATACAACACGAGCTTCAATTGGTTACTCACTCTAATCGCAAGCAACGCAAGCTTCCAAGGAAAGGAGCTCGTACTCATGGATGCAGAAGTGGCTTCCGCCACCATCTACGAAGCCAGGCACATAAGGCTGCCTCAGCTCGTTCATAGTGATGTTTACTGTGATAATAGGGAATCGCTGCAAGTTAACCTCTTGTTGCTTGCTTATCATCCTGTGCGTCATTGCCAAAGTTTTTGCTCAAACGACTTTGGGCAGAGACTTGTATCTATGGCAATAAGAATTGACCAACTGAACAATTACATATGAGGATTTGGTATCTCACTGCTATTTCCACACCCATATTTAAATGTATATGATGATGTATTGATGTGTTGTGTGTTAATTTTATTGTGACTAATTATTTTTTTTCTTCTCCTTTTCTATTCAAGCTGGCCAAAAGTACTGTTTTCTCCGTCTTTCCATTTCCATATATTAATGTACTAAGGACATAAGAATTGTGTGTATATTTATTTTCCATTTCTGTATTTTTGAAATCTTATAGTATTGTACATTTTGCAGCAACAGAATGTTATTAATTTTGGGAAACTAAAAGCTACGAAGAGGGCTCAGAAAGCTGGAAATATTTGGAACACCAGAGTATGATGACCCCAGCAACTGCTAGAACTAACGGTATCCCTTTTGTCAATTTGTTTGTTCTTTGTCAATTTGTGTGTCTTTCTTTCCAGCTACCGAGAAAGAGCGCCAAGTAGAAGCAAAGGCCCGGATGAGAGTTGCACCGAAACCTACAAGATAGGCTGATAGGTTATTACTTTTTCAAATCTAAACTTGTTCTATTAACTGTTAAATCATCACGGTTACTTTTTTAATTTCCTATTTATATCGAAGAGAGACCCATTGTGCTACAGTGCGCTCGATGGAAAACTACGTTTAGGTTAGGCCGTGAATCACTGTGAAGTGCAGTCAAAAACTGCAATGATAGGAAAAGTACTTTTAACTTAGAATTCGTGAAGCAATGTTGAACTTAGTACAATTTAGCAAAGAGACTGAAAATTTATGTTAAGTCGACGAGTAGTTCTCTCTTGCTGCAAGTATGCCCTGCGAAGAGGGTAATCGTAGAAGACCACACCACCAGAAGGAGAACAAGCTGAGAGTTGACTGTGTAAGTTAAACATTTCTGTCTGTTGCTCTATTTTCATTTCCTCAAAATTCTTCGGGGCCACTTCGTAAATTTTGTAAGTTTCAACCAATCTACTTTATTTCACGACGACTCTTGCTTATGACTGACAAAAGGCAACTAATTTTAAAATAGTCTGGGATTCTATGGGATTATTACAAATACTATGGCGAAGAGACTGAATTATTTTTGTTCACAAGGTAGCGGAGAGCTCTGATTGTTTGTTAAATGGGCTACATGTGCCTTAAATTATCGTATGATGATTGAGCTTGTAGGTTACCATTCAAACGCCTTCAGCCTTATGCTGAGGGATCGCTTTCGGAATCACGCTTTTTGTTTTCACTTAAGAGCCAACCGAACCTCAGGAGTAAATGAACGAAAGTCATGCGAGAAATTTCCCTTAATGGAGAGTTACGTAAGATCGCACTTGGGACCTCTCAGATACTAATCGGGTGCGTTTTCACCGTCCGCTATTATATTTTTGAGATAACCATTCACTAAATATTACTTGCAATTAACATTTCTTGTAATATTTTCCTTTTAGTCTGATTCTGTAGTCCAATTCACATTTAATAAAATGGTAAAAAAATGGGTAAGGCATTGAACTTGGGATTCAGTGGTCCCGGGTTCGGTACTCCTTCACCTAAAGTTTTATTTTTTTTATTTTTAAGAGAAATTCCTTTTTATTTTGTAATTTCGAAGGAAAGCTCAGGTCTTGCGATTATACATTATAATTCCTTTGAGGCAGTGAAAACAGTACGCACATTAAAAATTCCATAAAATTCACATAGTTTAGAAAAAATGAACCACCAATTTGAAGAAGTGAACAAGCGCTAAAAATTCGAAATTAGTTTTTTAGTAAAAAAAACGCACCTAAGTTTATACGCGCTTATCATAAGGTAGAAGAAAAGAACGATAGCTAGCTATAGAATGAATTATCTGGCCTTGGAAATATTAGTCAGTTTGAAGAAGGGAACAAGGCCACTAGCGTCTCAAAACAAGAAGTCCTATTTTCGAATGTCTGAGAAAACACGATTCAGTCGCGTGTGCAATAAAAGAGAACACCATACCTGACTTTACCAAACTTCTACGTGCTCTTGGTCACTAATTTTATTAAATTTCCTAATGCGTTTATATAATAATAATAATAATAAATCACAGCCATATTCAATCCACTACTGGATGAGGCCTCTCCCCGAAGGGATGAGTCTGTGTACTGCTCCCACGCTGTCCAGACGGGTTGGGAGAGGAGAGCCGAAGCTCTCACTGCGATCGCAACTGTATTTTATTCACAGGAGCTCCCCAAATGTCCCCACGATGCTGGGTCAACACCGGGAATCGAACCCGGGACAGCTCGCGCTGAAGTCGAGCGAGCTACCGACTA